>QZGG01002298.1:0-47331 GCA_006409495.1 Sedum album
CGTGAAAATGCCGAGGATAATAGACCAAATTAGCAAACTTAGCCACAATACTCAACATCCATTCAGTGTCGATATTAAGCATATCAACTCTAGTCAACATGCCACATCCATCTACACAAATTCCCGAATCAAACCCTAAACCCTAATTAAACATCCAAACCCTAATCAACAGATTCATGTTCCGAAACAGAAGACTTATTCTCACCATCTCGACTCGAACTCGATCCTTTCAACGAAGTGATAGGATTCTCCCCCTTAATGATCCATCCAAGCGCGAAGAACGAGACGCCAGCGAGTATCGCCGTCCCCCAAGCGTGAGAATACCACTTACTGTACAGCCGAATCGCATATCTCCACTGCTCTCTCAGCGTCGCCGCATCTGGATTCGACGCATCCGGCGGATTCGGGTAACGAGATGTTCTCTGACTGGAGAAACCAGCACCGGCGTTATCGTTGGAACTGATCGGTATTTCGAGTTTCTTGCCCGATGATGGATTGGAACTGATCGGTATTTCGAGTTTCTTGCCCGATGATGGATTGGAACTTGAGCTCGGATTTCGAGGATTAGTCATCGTCGATTTTGGAGATTTACAAACCCTAGAAGAGTCGAATGAAGATGAAATCGGAAATCTGGAGAAGATGCTTGAGCTCGCAAGACTGATGCGTGGCGATCGTTGGGCCTCGGTTGTGTTGGCTTATTGGGCTTTCATCGTTGGGCTCAATAACTATATTGCGTGACTGATGCTTGAGCTCGCGAGACTAATAGCGGTCTAACAATCGGTCACTTGTCTTTTAAATCTTTTAAGTACATCTTCAGTGATCAATCTCATCTACTACTTTATTAATTTGATATTATGTATCAACTATTAATCCACTTACATTTATTCACTACCAAAAAATATATGTGTCATCCAATTGATAGAGATGTGATTTATTGAGATTAACTTGAATAAGGTATGAAATGCATAGAAACTAGATATTATTAATAAATTTAAGGTATAGAAATGTCAAAATAAATCTAAGCTATGAGACCTTGGAGGCTATGAATCAAACCATCAATGTACCTCCTATCAAGACCATCTCCAATCAAAAACTCCCTCCACTTTGCATGATTGGCTCTAACCACCTTTCCAATCTCACTCTCTTCATCCATAACATCCTTTACAGCCTTACAAACTCCATCTTTACTAAAAGAACCATCCTCTCCATCTTTCTCAACTTCAACTCCAACTTTCAAATCCGATCCCATCATTCGTGCATTGATGATCTGATCACCCACTTGTGGAAGCAGAACTAACTGGCATTCATTCATTAGGGCTTCGGATAATGAACCTGATCCGCAATGTGTAACGAAGCATCCTATGGATTGATGTTGTAGAATTAGTTGTTGTTGCACCCATCCACCGTATACGATGCCTCTATCCTTGACTCGTTCTTGAAAACCATTGGGTAAGGCTGATTCGATTGAGCGGGCACCTATAGGTGGCTTCAGGGCTACCAAGAATGGTAGTCCCGTAAGCTCGAATCCCGAGACTAATTCTTGGAATTGCTCGAGTTTTAGGACACATTCACTGCCAAACGCACAGTAAATAACGGATTTTGGTGGAAATTTTGATAGCCATTCTTCCCATTTGGGGTCTAGAATCACGGATGGCTGCTCCGGCATGATGGGGCCTGCTGGGAAGACGGGTCTTCTGAAGACCGTTTCGATGTAATCAAGGTAAGGTCCTTCAATTTCTTTGATAGCTTTGAATGAAATTGCATCACAATCACTAAATGACTTGACTTGTCTATCAATGAATCTGATGCCTTTCCCATATTCCATCATGTTCACAAAGAACAACCCTTTTGCTTCATGTTTCTTGAGCTTGATGCACGACGGAGGGAATCCAGGAGGAGGTTCATACAGATCAGACTCCTTAGGATCGATTCTTGTAGGACTAAGCAAATAACCGATCGTAACTGAACTAATGCAGCAGAAATGAACTGCCTTGATTCCCAAGTTACGTGTCACGCTAGGTAACCAATGTGAGAAATCAAAGAAAACAATTTCAGGTTTCAGCTTCTCCAATGATGCTTCACAAAACGATCTTGTCTCGTCCATTGCTTCCATTATCAGAGAATGTAAAGGAAAGGGAACATCCGAGGTTGTCTCGGCCCCGGACGGGAGGCCTTCGACTTGTGACACAGGGATAGGAACGAAGGTGATTTGATCCGGGTGGCGATTAAAATGCTCGAGTTTTGATTGAGTATTGGTTGGAATGAAGAATGAAACTCTGATGGATCTTTCAGCTAGCTTGTTTGACAAGTGTATGAAGGCAGTGAGATGACCCATGGCAAACCATGGGTACATGGCTACATGCAGAGGCTTGTCCGTCATTTTGTTGTTTCGAAAGGTTGGAACTTTTTGTGATTTTCATCATCTGGGGACAAATTGGAGAAATGGGTATTGTTGGTTTTGATCAAATATATAGTTATTGGAACGCTTCAGGTCCACTGATCTGGTAAACTTGCTATATATAGTGTGTGCACTACTCGTCCATTGAAATTTGTGAGAGCCCTCGACCGTAAGGGCGTAAGGCATAAGTTGCTGCTACAAAGACAAATCCAGCAGTGAAAAATTAGAATGAAAATAAGCTTCAGGTGATCAGGATCAGATTTTCAAACATAGATTAACAAAAACAGGAACGTAACAAAGCTGATTGCTACCATTACCTAACACTGACTACATCTGACTTCAAAAGTGCAGATAGTAACTCTATTTGTATGATTTTTAACTAGGTTGTTCAAAATGTTTATCCAGAATCTAAACAATATTATCATATCTCGAATCTCATCTCTTCAATTTCGAATTATTGTTAAAGATTAACAATACAGTGTATCTGATTATACTGCGACTTCGAAATTCTTGAACTTGATCACCAAAAGCCAAGTTCAACGCAATGTCACTGCATCATGCCAGGACATTGCTTTCTCAGTTCACAAAAGAATGCGTGAATTGTTAATGGTAGTAGCCATGACATGTCTGGTTCTGTAAAAGGCATCATCTATTGCAAATGTGATTGTTATGAATGAAACCAAAACTCTGATTCTTAGGGAGAAGCTTTGGCCGTTGTTGATGATGATTTAGCAGCTTCGGTATGAACATGCTTGAAGTTGAAAATGCCAGTCAGTCCCCGTCCCTTAGCAAGCTGTTCCAGTTCTTCATACCTCTGCCTTAGCAACTCCAGCTCTTGAGCTAATTCCTCATCCTTTTGTCTCAATGACTGCGAAGTAGATTCCATTAAGATCCCACAAGAAAGAGAAAAAAAGCTGATAGAAGTAAAAATGGTAATGTATACCTCAAGCTCTTGCTTACGAGCTTCCTCCTTCCTGGCTTCTGATCTTGCACTTCTTTGGACTTCAAATATCAAGGCAGCTACTGCAACCTATATTTGCAAAAAATGGTTATACGTTGTAGCTCTATCATCCGCATGTATAGACGAAAAAACACTAATGTATGTCAGTTCTAAGAAAACTATGAATGCGGAAGTCAAGCACAACCAGGTCCAGATCAAACAATGTTATCTGAAGTTTACAGATATATGTACACTAGCTGATATTGAACTTTCAAACACATCCAAATATAAAATCACTAAATTCATAACAAAAACTTTTTTCTCAGGAAAACGTAGACCCAAAGACGGAAGCCATAAGCTTACAAGTATAAAACAGAACCATCTGCTCCTAACAGTAATGTGTAGAGCTAGTTACGTATTAACAATTGATCGAATAAAAAGAGCCTGGCTTTTTTCAAGGGAAATACCGAAAAGACAAAGAGCTCGCCAATGAGATCAACAGCTGCTTGAACTGCTTTTTCTTCATTCAAAGGCCTGATCTCCACATCAGTTGCATGACCATATATACGTCTTTGCATATTTGTCGTCAATCGGTGGTTTCTCTACAACCACCAATAAAGTGATGTTAGTTGGCACACTGAAATGCTCTAGCAACAGAAAGACCACATTCAAATAGATACAGTCACAATAAAAACAAATCAAGTTGAATTACAATAACTACAAAACCCCTGACCTGAGCGATGCTGATGATGAAATTCCTGAACTTAGGATGCTTGCCTGCTTGCTGTTTCAGCCTTGCAGCGAGAGGTTTACTAATAGTCTTCACTGCTAGGGTTCCGAGCTTAAGCAAAGGAAGCATCATTATCGCACCACTTTTACCCACAATCTCAAACGACACAACCGATCATCACCCGCACGCCGTCGACTGTAAATCTATCCAACCTAACGACGGAATTCGATCGCGGCTTAAACCTCCGATTCCGACTCCAAACCTCCACATCTGCTCCAGCGTCCTCCCCACGGAAAGCTTGACACACCTATTACTGGGCCTTGTTGAAAAGCCCATTTACATGTTCCTACGTCATCAATCCTTGACATAATATAATAAATCATATTAACCGTCGATAATAGCTAATCGAACAGCTCCTATTCATTTAAACCACGTCATCTATCCGAGTGAGCAATCGTCGATCAATCTGAACCGTCGATTGAAAGAAAAGCAAATCAACAGTAACACTACTCATCTCCCCCAATCGTCACATTTTCCATACTCTATTTATACACACAATAATCTTCTCCACATGTATTCAAATTAGAGTTTAGATCTATCAATCCTTCAACAATGGCGCGTACCAAGCAAACAGCACGAAAATCCACCGGCGGGAAAGCCCCAAGGAAGCAGCTTGCAACGAAAGCCGCCCGGAAATCAGCCCCAGCAACCGGCGGAGTGAAGAAGCCCCACCGATTCCGTCCAGGAACAGTCGCACTCCGTGAGATCCGTAAGTACCAAAAAAGCACTGAGCTTTTGATCCGGAAGCTTCCGTTCCAGCGATTGGTTAGAGAAATCGCTCAGGATTTCAAAACGGATCTTCGATTTCAGAGCTCTGCTGTTGCGGCGCTTCAAGAGGCTGCTGAGGCTTATTTGGTGGGATTGTTTGAGGATACGAATTTGTGCGCGATTCATGCGAAAAGGGTTACGATTATGCCTAAGGATATTCAGCTGGCCAGACGCATTCGAGGCGAGCGGGCTTAGATTAAAAACGATGTCGTTTTAATTTAGTTGTATTGATGCTTAATGTGAACCTTTTGGTTAATGAAATCCCTCTTTTATCCGAACGATGTTGATTTTTCAGTGTAAACGACGCCGGTCTAAACAACGTAACGAGTTCTTTTTTTTTTTATACATCAACGTAACGAGGTCTGGATTGCGATTATGTGTTTGTTTGATTATTTGGTAGCACATCGTTTAATTGAGTTATGTTTTGGGCCGGGCCGAAAGGGATAAACTGTAGCGATACACTTAAACCGGTCCTTAATTTAAACCGGACGGTCTGATTGGTTTGATAAGGATATCTGGTTAAATGTTACGGGTTGCGGTTCAATGTGTTAATTTCGTCAATAATTTCAAAGTATACCCGAGTTGAATTTCAATCTTTTTGTATTGCCAAATGCCAACCAACTTGTGCATTTTACACTTTCAAAACGAATTTGAATTTATTCAAATTGAGATACATGTGACGCAGACCGACCACAAGTATGGGAGAAGCACCACATCATCACAACAGCTAGATATTTAAGGACGTCGTCACCTTAACGTAAGCATATCATAAAGCAATCTGATGTAAGTTTTCTAATACTCCCTCCATCTTCTTAAGTTTGTCCAAAAGCATAAATTTTACGGTATTTAAGGTAGTAATGAGTGTAAAATGTGTGATTGAAAATGAATGATTTAAAAGAATTTGAGAGGAAAGATAAAATATGCGATTGTGAATGAATGAAAGTGGACAAACATTATGAGACACCAAAAAAAAAGGACAAGTATTAAGGGACAGAGAAAGTAGTACTAGAATCGAATCGCTGAAATCAAAATAAAAATTGTAAATTATCTTTAATATTTCTATTTCAGCACCCAGTAAAACGCAAATTCCATGCTGAACATGCCACGTGGCGCACGCCTGCGGTGACGATTGAGATGAGGTCATAAAACGTCATGACCGACAGCAACCTTGCGCATCTTCGACAGCCGTATTCACGTCACTTCCATGTGCCGCCCCCATTTAACTCCAGCTATAAATAAGGACCCAATTGTATTAAACGGTGCCGTTTTGATGATATTAAATGAGTCCGCGTTTTAGTTGTGACATAATTGATTCGTCGCCTACAAGTGGGTGACGTAAGAAAATGCGTCATTCAAACACAAGCGTTGGTTGACCGTTGACTCCTCTCTATAAATAAAACTCTGTTTCTTTGCAACTCTCACTCAACCCTCACTTTTCACAGATCCAAATCTCCAATTAAAATCATGCAACACGCGATTCCATTCCGGACATGGGCCCCATCTAAAACAACGCCTTCCATCATCACCCAGATCGACGCACGGAAGCTAGCAACGCAGAACACACTCATAGTCTTCGGTCTAAGAGGCTGCTGCATGTGTCACGTAGTGAAACGTTTACTAGTAAGCTTAGGGTTAATCCAGCGGTACATGAGGTGATGAAGCTGATGAAAGCGAGCTGATTAGACAGTTGAGGTCGCTCCTGATGGTGGATTTGAATCAGAAAAGTGGAACAGAGCAGAGTTATGTTGATGAGACGATGATGACGTTGCCGGTTGTGTTTGTGGGTGGGAGATTGTTTGGTGGATTGGATAGGCTTATGTCAACACATATCTCAGGCGATCTCGTGCCCGTTCTGAAACGCGCCGGTGCTTTGTGGCTTTAGATTAATAAGTTGGAGAATTGAGGATTTTCTGGGCTTAGTCAAATTGTTAAATTTAGAATAAAAAATGGTTGCTTGAACTTCTCATTGCATAGCTGTTTAAAGCTCTCTGTTTATTACGATTTCATTTTAACGAGTAATCGTTAAAATGATATATTCCAGTAAAATTGTTAAAGCTCATTGCCCGTTCTATTGAATGACCCAAACGTTTATTCCACTATTTTAAGGGATTCATTTATTCCTAATTTATCCCGTCCTTTAATCTTTGTTCATTTTTTTGAGCGTATTCATCCTTAAAATAATGTAATCAAATAATTATTTATATTTCATTTGAAGTTAATGATTGGACGTGAAACTAAACAGTTCTAAGAATTAAAAAAATTGTTCTTATAACTTAATGAAAGCAATTATATATGAGGACAATTAGAAATGAATTCTGATGTCCAACAAAACTTAATAAGGGAATATTTCCTAATAAATATCGGTATGAATTTAAAAATAAATAACAAATTAACAAAAAAAATTCATCTCCGCGATTCTACTTGCTTTACGATAGTGAACTTCAGGTGAATGGAGTGAAACAAACACTTGCACTGATAGAAGGGGATTCTTGGAGAGCAGTGATTATGGTGGTGCCCAACAGGGCATAATTTTTTATGCAACATGGAAATCAACCACTGGGACTTGTTGAGAATCACTCCCTCGTGCTTGAATTGGAAGTTGGAACCACTTCATGGCGTCTTCCTTGGTGACATGGTGCTGGATTCCAACTCGGGACTTACACCGACGTCTGCGTCCTACTCTGTAGCCAGAGCGCTCCAGGACAACATAGAAGTCCATACCATAAATTCCGATTAAAGGATCATATTCATACATCATAACTTTTGTTGTTGTTTGTTACTTGGTTGCTTTTCATGAAATTTTTATTAACCAAATGATTAGTTTTTCATAATGATTTCTATGAACAATCAAACATACACAGAATTTTTATTGGGTAACAAAGGAATGGTCGAGTGGATGAGCATAACGACAAGATCAGATTCGTTTTACTAAGTACGCCCGGAATAACCGTAACTGAGATTTCCCTTCCATTAAACCAAACACACATTGAATTTTTCGTTAAAAAAATCTTTCTTTTCAACTTTCTTTCATTCCACATATTATTTTCCTACAACCTAATAGAGCGTAAACATTTTGATTTTGAGAAACATGATTCTTCTAGTTCCAAGAACATAGATGAGAACATGTTACCTGTATTATTTAATTCAACAGTAAATTATTTGAATGCTTTTTTATTGTTTAATCATTTACTCAACATGTTTATTATAAAATTGACAACCATGCAGAACTTAAATCTGTAGTCGTCATTTTATAATGTAAAATGTGTCATCATGTTAGTGCAAAAGGTCAACTTGATAATGCAGTACAAATTAGGTAAGCTCAACATGATGCCATTGATGACGTCCGATGATTTTCTTTTTAATATTCAAAGACTTTGAAATTCTACAGTCGTAGATAAATTATCCCTAAGCGCCAATCTAGCTGTCACAGATAATAACTTGTCTGTGACAGGTTATACTCAAATAGTTAAACAACAGAATGTAGTCACACACACAATTTGTTAACCCACTCCAGGACAACTTGTCCGTAATGTGGGGAACCCTCTCCCGGGTCCAACAAGTATTAGATTTATTCTCTGAGTTTAGTACAACGTTTCTATGACAAGACGACCTATACTACAACTCAATAAACCTAAACCTACTACCTTGTAGGTAGAGAAACTTCTCCTACTTGTCTAAGACAACTCCTCCTGAGTTCCTGTCTCACCTCGTTCGCTACAGTAGTCTTCTGCAGCAGGGTATCAGCAGAACTGATATGCCTTGCAAAATTGTCCTGTCACAGGCACAACTTCACAATCTCCTTCTGACTAGGGGTGAAACCGGTACCGGGAACCGGGATATTTGCCATTTTTGGTCCCGGTCCCCGAAAATTCGGGACTTTTAAAATCGGTACCGGAACCGGTCCCGGTTTTAAAAAATCCCGAATTTTTCCCGAATTTCGGTACCGGGACCGGGACCGGGTAATGCCTTCGGTACCGGTACCGGAACCGGTTCCGATTTTCGGATTCCAACTTGGGTCGTGCATTAATACCTCGGTAGCCTCAGATCTGCACCATCACCCACGCATCAATTCAATTCATTTCAATTCAACCAAGTGCGTGAGGTTCAGAAACGGTATACTAAACTGGAGATCAAATTGAATACCAAACGTGGGACGGTGCGGTGATAACCTCGAAAAGTGGACGAGGCGATGGATAACGGAGTCGACGACGCGATCGGAGGATGGTCGGATTGGGGTTTATGGTTTTGAGAGGGAGGTAGATTAAGATGAATGTTGGAAACCCTAATTGAATTTCTGAACCGATTTAATTTTATGAACCGTAATTAATCCAGATCTATCTTCAATGTAAAAATTATTATTTAACTAATAATATTTAAAAAATAATATTTAATTAATCCGTTACCGGTACCGGGAACCGGTGATTTTGTCACTGGGTACCGGTCCCGGTAACGGTACCTGATTTTCGGTACCGGGACAGTACCGGTACCGTTTTTTTATTTTTTTTCCCGGTTTGGAACCGGAACCGGGACCGAACCGGAACCGGAACGGACCGGACCGAAGCGGTACCGGGATTTTGTTACACCCCTACTTCTGACTCCAAGTCTCTCGATAGAATGTATAAGCTTTAGGTTTTACTTGGGTTGATTGTCTTCAACAAATCTGATCTCTATATATATATATGGCTAAGACATCATAATCCTAATGACATTTGTAATTCTAAAATTCAGCTTTAGGAAATTATACAAAACCTTCTATGACTAGGTTTTCTAAACCCATCCTTATCAAGATTTCCTATGTTGATAATAGAAATCCTTCTTCAGGTTGTATTACTTGTATCACCCTTTCCTAGCTTGTGTTAGTAAACCACCCTGTCTTAGCTCTGACCAGTTTCCTGTCCTAGCTAGGTTCTTGTTCTGCTCCCTTTGACAGCCTTCAAGACTTGAACTATTCTTTTCTAAAACAAGTCATACATTTGGAACAACAATCTCCCCCTTGACTTTTTTTTGGCAAAACTAGCTCATATTTGTTCAAGTCTTCAAATGCTTGCTTTAGCCCTTCAAATGTTTGCTTTAGCCATTTACTCCCCCTTTTTGGCATAAAAATTGACAAGACTTATTTCTCTTTGACTCCCCCTGTAGCATCAATACTCTTCTCTTTGAATATGGAGTCTGTCTCAGCATGAGTAGTCATAAGCTTCTTAACTTTATTTTCTGTCTTACCAGCTGCATCAACAACCTTGCTTGATGTGTCTGTCGTAGTCGTAATGCTAGTATTAGTTGTAACCTTATCTGTAGCAAGACATGCCTCTTTCATTTGTTTGACTCTCCAAACTTGCTTGGTCTTTGGAGTATGATTTTTAATTCCATCTGTGACAACACAATAATTGTATCCTCTCCCCCTGAAGCGTTGACTTTGGACATATCGTCGTTTAGTCATAGGTGGTGTCTCAACCTTCTTTCTGTGACAACACAAATCTGGACAATTTCTTCTTATATGTCCCTTCCTGTCACAGTGATAACACACACGCCTATCTTTGACAATGTATTTTTGAAATTTCAAATGTTTCAATTGATTGCCTGTCATAGGTGGATTGGAGTTAATTGTAGTCGTAGCTGGGACAAACTTTGTAACACCTAAAGTCTTCTGATAGTCATAGCCTATTCCAGATTTTTGTGATCCAACTCGCTGAGCATCTAGAATGTTGTCCAAATTTTTTGTTCCTTTGTTCAACATGTTGGAAAATTTTTGAACTCGAACAAGTTCAGCTTTAGTCACAGAATGATCTTCTTTCTCCTGCTTCAGCTTGTTCTCAGTCTCAGCTAAGGATGTTAACAATCTACTTTTGTCAGCCTTAAGTGTAGATATCACAATCTGGTCTTTTTCCCATCTTTGGAATACATCAACAAACATTTCACAAATATCATCCTTACTAAAATCTTTATCACTGTCACAGCCACTTGAAAAAGTTTCATTAGTTATGGCAGGTTCTTTATGACAACTGGTCACTTGTTCTTCTTCATGACAGTTTGTTATATATTTCTCTCTATGACAGCTTTCTTCACTATCTGTGACAGAATTAGTTTCTCCAGAAGCTTCATTGACACTCTGTGTGTTTTCTATGACAGGGATGTTTGTATCATCTATAGTAGCTAAGGCTAGGTAATTGTTGGCTTGTCCATCATCGCTAGATTGTTCAGATTCATAATCACTAAAGTTAGTTGTTGCAGCCTTCTTTTTCCTTCTTAAGTATGTTGCACATTCCTTTTTAATATGTCCATACCCGCTGCACTCATGACACTGATTCTCAGCTTCAGAGTCATGCTTATTTCTGAAGTAAGGTCTGCCAGCTTCAGATGCTTGTCTTGGACGGGCGTTGGACAACTTCTTAACATCAGATTTGAGGCTAAAATTGTAAGATTCTTTAGCTGGAGCATCCTCATTAAGCATTATCTCAAACGTTTTCAATGACCCCATTAGTTCATCTAGCTTCAGCTTAGACACATCTTGGGATTCTTGAATAGCTACAACCTTCATACGATATTCTATAGGGAGTGCTCTCATAACTTTACGAACAAGGTCTGCTTCAGGTAATGGTCTGCCAAGGGAGGCTGCTTCATTGGAGATGTCTAAGAGTCTAGCATGAAGTTCAGTTATGGTTTCATCTTGCTGCAGCTTCAAATTCTCAAACTTTGACAATAACATGTGTAGATGAACTTCTTTCACTTTGTCAGTCCCTTCATAAGTTGTCTGAAGCAAGTCCCAAGCTTTCTTAGCAACTTCACAATTTGAGATAAGTCTAAAATTATTTCGTATAGCAGCGAATATGGCACTTAAAGCTCTAGAGTTATTTAAAGCAGCTTTCTTTTCATTAGCATTATATTCAAGTTCATCTATCAAGCTGAGACTACCATCAATTTCTACCTTCTGAGGGGGGATCCATTCATTAACAATAGATGTCCAAGCAGAATCATCCAATGCTTTGATATAGGCAAGCATCCTAGCCTTCCAATATCCATAGTTCCTTCCTTCTAGTAAAGGGGGTCTGTGACTACCTTCATACAAACTCATCTTCAGCGTTGATCTAACTCTGTGTGTTGAGTTCCTGCTCTGATACCAATTGAAATTCTAGTCGTAGATAATTATCCCTAACGCCGATTAGCTGTCACAGATATACTTGTCTGTGAGGTTATACTCAAATAGTTAAACAACAGAATGTAGTCACACACACAATTTGTTAACCCACTTCAGGACAACTTGTCCGTAATGTGGGGAACCCTCTCCCGGGTCCAACAAGTATTAGATTTATTCTCTGAGTTTAGTACAACGTTTCTATGACAAGACGACCTATACTACAACTCAATAAACCTAAACCTACTACCTTGTAGGTAGAGAAACTTCTCCTACTTGTCTAAGACAACTCCTCCTGAGTTCCTGTCTCACCTCGTTCGCTACAGTAGTCTTCTGCAGCAGGGTATCAGCAGAACTGATATGCCTTGCAAAATTGTCCTGTCACAGGCACAACTTCACAATCTCCTTCTGACTCCAAGTCTCTCGATAGAATGTATAAGCTTTAGGTTTTACTTGGGTTGATTGTCTTCAACAAATCTGATCTCTATATATATATATGGCTAAGACATCATAATCCTAATGACATTTGTAATTCTAAAATTCAGCTTTAGGAAATTATACAAAACCTTCTATGACTAGGTTTTCTAAACCCATCCTTATCAAGATTTCCTATGTTGATAATAGAAATCCTTCTTCAGGTTGTATTACTTGTATCACCCTTTCCTAGCTTGTGTTAGTAAACCACCCTGTCTTAGCTCTGACCAGTTTCCTGTCCTAGCTAGGTTCTTGTTCTGCTCCCTTTGACAGCCTTCAAGACTTGAACTATTCTTTTCTAAAACAAGTCATACATTTGGAACAACAGACTTGTTACTCAGCTTTCAAGTCCTACTTAAAATAGTCTAATTTTTTTCCGCAACAACAATAACTCTAAAAATGAAATCTAGCAACTCATTAATAAAGAAAACTTAAACTAGTCACACGACTGTTATTAATGAGGAAACTAGACGGAAAAGGAAAGAAATGCTTCTCTATTTTAGCGACCCCTATATACATCCCTATTAATAACCAATCATGTTTAGGTAGTCTAAGATTAGAAGATGATTAAAAATAGAAAGATTAGAATACAATGCATTTTTATAAATTATGTACAGCATAAATTCCGTAATTCTGTACCTATATAAACATGATAATCACGTGCTAAGAAACATCAAGCCTTTTCAATCAAATCTGTGTTTTAATTGTCATAAATCGGCCAATTAATCAATACGATGGGAGACTGGTACAAGCAGCTTTCAATACGATGGGGCGCAACTATAACTGGACTCTTAGCGCTTTCAATCAGGAGACTGGTACAAGCAGCCCCCGTCCTAAACACTTCAGGGTCCTGGGCGAAAAATTATTTAGGTCTTTTTCGATAACAATATTAGCAAAAAATGATGGTATTCCTCATAAAAATAAAAACATGAATTTATAAACCGTAATTTATAAGACCCATCAAATATATATAAGAATAAAATATAAATAAATGTTTGTACTAAGGGGAAGGATGAGAAACATCAAATATATGAAAAACAACAAATATTAAAATGTGAGAAATTGATTTGAAATAAAGCCCAAGCCATAAATAAAACCTTTAAAAGGTAGAATCCCATAAATAAAACCATTCGAAAATAAATAAACACATGATTAAATGTTTCAAGGTTACATGAAGGCAAAAATGATGAATTACGGAGATGACTTGTAATTGTAGGTCAAATGAAAATTGATGAGCCCTCCAAGAGTTGGGCTACGAAGCCCATGAAACTAATTATTCAGACAAAAACAGACACCCTGATGTAAACCCAAAGATTCCAATATTGATCAATAACACATTGGAATGGGCCCCTTGGGAGATTGGAGTATTGGACCCTGTGCCCAGGCACAGTGAGCCCACTCTAAGGGCCGGGGCTAGACGTTCTAGGGAACTCTTTCGAGTTTCGACGATGTTAATGTGCTCAAATTCAAAACTAAAATTTGATTCGAGATCCCACTAGTATACTTAAGTTAATACCGAAAATCACTATTGTAATTCCAATTTTATAATAACTATTTACGAAATGACTATCAACTGCATTGTTTACGATAGATTAGAGACTCCTGTAATTTAACTCATCGATAAGTGTCTATTAGCTAGAAAATGCGAAATGAAAACCCATTTTTGAGAGTTCATTATTATTGGGTAATGGTTATCGGCTGCCTGGTTTAAATATAAGTAATTTTTCTTTATCTTATCCCTATAAAATATGATCTATAATGTCAGTGCTTTTAAACTCTACTTGTTGTACTATATTGATTTTTTTAAGGGTCAACTCTGTGCTAAAGATATAACAGCTTCTCACCGCGTCGTAACTGCAAATATGATTCTATCAGGTTTCGTGTCTAGTGTAAATCATAAATTAATGAACCGCAATTTTTACCAAGATGTATACTGCCTTGCTAACCAAACATAGCCACAATCGCAGCCTCAACCTCATTCCTACTATTACATATAAATGATAAAGATTGTTGAATTTATTCAAAATAAATTATTTCAGTTGAGAAGAGAATGGTTCAAGAAAGACAAGTATATATTGGAAATCCATCTGGTGGATCCACCACTATTTGGTGGATCCATGAGTCCAACTATGGACCATTAGATGGGTTTTAAATCAATGGTTAGGATTGGTCCCTATTAGTCAAACTAAAGGGTAATATGGGAATAGTTAGGATTTTAGTTAGTTTAGTTAGTCTAGTTAGCTTGATTAGTTAGCTTAGTTAGCTTGATTAGATGGCATCATTAAATGCAATGTGATGTTTTGAACCATTTCTCTCACCTTCATTTAATGCAATGTCTTCCTTAATCAACCCTTCTTTTAAAATTTCATTCCCTCCACCATTTTCACCATTTTCACACCTCAAGCTTTTAAAATTTCAAGTTTTATAATAACCTCCTTAATCAACTCCGACCCCCTCTCTCATTTTCATAATGTCATTTTCCCTCCACCATCCTCAATTCATCTCAACCCATTTCAACCCATCTCAACTCTCCACCGTTTACTTGTAAATGCATCTCAACTCTCCACCGTTTACTTGTAAACCCATCTCAATCCATCTCAACTCATACTAACCGAACAATCACCCTCACCCGTTTTTAGAATTCAATGGATAATGACGAAAGTGTTTCTCAAGAGATTTCAAGTTTTGCAAAGTACCATACGCGAGATCAATGCGAAGAACATGTTTTGGGTGGGAATCAATGCGAAACTGTGTTGCACTTTCATGTTGCAACTTGAACTTGCACTTATTTGTTGCAATTAGTTTGTTTAGGTTCTTCGATGTCTTATCTGTTCGAGGAGTAACTATGCAACTATGAATTCTACAATTAGCTTAACAGCTAACACCTGCAACATCAAGTTGCAACATCAAAATGCAACAACAAGTTGCAACTTGAAAATGCAACAACAAGTTGCATCTTGAAAATGCAACAAGAGTTTAGCGCCTACAACAGTGCTTTCAAGCGTACGCTTCTTCCTTTATCCAAGCGTACGCTTCACCCATTTACCCAAGCGTAGGCGTACGCTTGGGGAAACCTCCCGGACCAATTTTTGGTACTCTAAGCGGACGCTCCTTCCTTTTCCCAAGCGCACGTCTCTTCCTTTTATGACAAATCATTAGACGTGCGCTTGGAAAATTCCAGGGACGTGGGCTTGGATTCCAACGGCTACTTTTAGGGCTTTTTGTGCACTTCTATGAATTCTTTCCTGAAAATCAAATAATATCAAATGGTGGGTTTAGATGGCTTTTAAACTCGTATAATTATGCGTTACCACGTACCAATCAGAACCTTAAATTTGGAGGTTTAATGGTGCATATATTTGTTGCAAGTTCAAGTTGCACTTTGATGTTGCAACCTGAACTTGCACTTATTTGTTGCAATTAGGTTGTTTAGGTTCTTCGATGTCTTATCTGTTCGAGGAGTAACTATGCAACTATTAATTCTACAATTAGCTAACAGCTAACACCTGCATATGTACTTTGGTGGCTATTACAGCTTAACGAAGGTCCGTACTGCATATGAATTCTACAATTAGCTTAACAGCTAACACCTGCAACATCAAGTTGCAACATCAAAATGCAACAACAAGTTGCAACTTGAAAATGCAACAACAAGTTGCATCTTGAAAATGCAACAACAGTTTGGCGCCTACAACAGAAGTGCGCCTGCAACTACAAATTGTAACCTCAAAATGCCCTTTAGCTCTAACACGAGTCTGGGTTCTACATTACATGTTCACAATTCTAGCACTGACTCTTAATATTACAACATGTTCCAAACCGCCAATACAAAGCAAAATACAACATATTTTACAGACCAGACATTGACCTCTACACCAACACCAGCATACACAACAACCTCAATCTCCTTCGCAACCACAACAACAACAGCAACACTTCAGCGGGTTTTGCGGCATGCATCTCGCCCTATTCAGTTCACCATCAACGTGTATCTTCTGCTTTATCTCAACCTATTCAACACAACATCGAGAAATCAAAGTTAACACATCACAACATACACAATATTAGATATTAAGTGATAAATCCTCTTCAGTCATTTTAACTAAATTGCAACACTAAAATGCATTACCAAAATGCAACAATAAGATGAATAAACCCACTCACAACATTGAGCACTTACAGTAAATGCAACAACAGCAGTGGAGAGCGCCCGCTAAAAACCCATACTTAGCCATGCCGTCACTCAACCCAACCGAGGAATCTCGATACCACGCAAGGAATCAAGGAAATACCCAGAATTTATTACTGCTAAGTTCTACCACACACATATAACCAAGGAACTTACTATGCTACAACATTGATTCATCCTTTTTGACATCATAACATTCCCCATTATCAAAACCAAGGGAATTCAGGCATGATTAGCGCATATATATAGGCCACATCCACCCACCAACAATACCATGCAGCACAATGCAGATATAAATCCACAGACATTACCAAAACAAGTCATAAATGAAACTTCAATAAACAATCACACTCACATATCCGCTGAACATTTCCACAGCCTTCTCAGCCTCTACAACTGTGCTCATCGTGACAAATCCGAATCCTCTACTCTGATCTGTCTCCCTGTTGTATATCACCTGTGCCAACAATCCATCAAACAAAAAAAAACATTTCACACCCGCTTCAAAAATTTCGAGGAACAAATCAAAGATTAATGTAAATAAAAAACCCTTAAACCCCAAAATTCACCTCTGCAATCTCAACCACACCAGCCTGATTAAACAACCCAGCGAGCGACTCAGTGTCGAAATCATAAGGCAAGTTACCAACAAACAGCTTGGCCTCCTCCGACGGCTCAGCGAAGAACTCCTCACCACCGACTTCACCAGACCGTCCAAAACCAACAACAACACCACCGATTTCAACACCACCGACTTCACCAGACCGTCCAAAACCAACAACAACACCACCGATTCCAACACCACCGATTCCAACACCACCGATTTCTCCGCGACCGGCGCCGAAGCCTCCGCCGTCCGAATCAACTCCAGATTTAAATCCCGATCTCCATCCGGATGGTTTGAAGGTGAGTTGATTTCATGAAGGTGAGTTGATTTCATGAATTAGGTGAGAGGGTGAGAGGGTGAGAGGGTGAGAGAGTGAGCCAGAAAGGAGCCTCTCTCCTCTGCTGTCTGTTAGGAAGTGACAGAAAGGAGCCTCAAGTCAAAGACCAAACTACCCTCAGCCAAATAACTACCAATTCGTTGCCAACCAAACGAAATTGTAACACACCTGACAGATGTCACAAGCAGAGGAGAGAGGGTTACCAGATGAAAGGCCCAGATCTGGACTCATGGACTCACCAAACAGTACCAGACCCACCAGAGGCGCCCTCAGTATATATTTGCAAGACCGTGAAACAAGATTTTGATCGTCGATTATAAATAATCTAACGATCGAGAATTAATCAAAAAAATAACGTCAACTCCAACCGCCAAATTAAAAAAAACTTATTTAAATTTAAACTATCAGATTAATTTAATCGTTTATGTCTCACAATATTTGTAGTTTCTCTAAATCTTATCCCTAGTTGAGAAATAGTATAAATTTATATTAAAATGCGAGAGTAATGGTTGAGATCAAGAGAGACATTATGTTTTCATAAAACGAAAAGATTATATCTTAACCGTTATGATTAATATGACGATTGAGATAAAATTAACATTTAATTAAATAGGCGATTGAATTTGCAAAAATACATTAAATTTGGCGATTATTTTGAATTCAAATCTCATCCGTTGAATTATCAATTAAAATTGTATCTCACAACCTAACAAGATATAAAAATTCTCCTTATCTTTTCCGTCAGAATAATATTAAGTCTTCAAATTAATTAAAATAAAATAATAAAAATAGGTAGAGGCTCTAAAATATATTAAGGGAAAATCAAATTATGCCAGGTCGGCTCTTTGTATCGTAGTCCATTACCAATACGCAGGCCTCATCTTCTGATTCTTCGAATCTCCACCACATACAAGTGGATAACGCTATGTATCTCCATCCCTCAAATCCTCACTCACTCTCCACTCCCTATTCACTACCCGATCATGGAGTCCAGAGCCTTATCTCACTCCGCCACTCTCTCTGGCCTACTCCATCTCCGTAAACCATCCAGAACCGCCTCCGGTACTTCAATCGCCTCCGCTAGGCCGATCGCCGATGCAGGAAATCTGGTTTGGGGAAGGCAGTTACGCCATGCTTCGCCTTTTGTTGTCGTCGGTTTGGGGGTTAATAATAAGCGATTGAATGCTGTCCAGCCGGTTAGGGCTGCGGCTGCTGAAGGCAGCGGCGATACTGCCGGGTGAGGTTCCTTTCTGTTTTTGGTTCATGTGAGTTTTTGTTGAGTTGACTCTGTTGACTTTTTTGTATTTGTGATTTGGTTGTTTTAGGGATGCGAAGGTGGCGCCAGTTGGCTTCTTGCAGAAGAATCCTGCTCTTGTTACTGGCTTTTTTCTTCTTCATGTGGTAAGTAAGCCTGCGTTGACCAAGGTCAAATGCATTCAACTGTGGAGTAGTAGTTGTAGTGAGTTACCGAGTTGGATGTTTTTGCAGGTATTTTCTGAATGTGATCTTCAACATTCTTAACAAGAAGATATACAACTACTTTCCGTATCCTTAGTAAGCAGCATTATTGACTTTGATTTATGGGATATATTAGTATGTCATCTGATTCCTATTCTAATAGGCTAGTGGTTTTTCAGCTTTGTTTCGGTGATACATTTATTAGTTGGGGTGGTTTACTGCTTGATCAGTTGGTCCGTCGGCCTTCCAAAGCGTGCTGTAAGTTGAACCACTGCACTTCTCCTAAGGGACAATGTATCTGATCTTTTGCAATGGATGGGATTCTCATAACTGGTTATGGGCCTTTTCTTGTTTGAAGACAGTATTAATATTAGCTTTGTTGGATTTGTGTGTAGCCGATTGACGCAAACCTCCTGAAGGTGCTCATCCCCGTCGCGGTATGTCACGCACTTGGCCATGTGACCAGCAATGTCTCATTTGCTGCAGTGGCTGTCTCTTTTACTCACACAATCAAGGGTATGAGCCACATGGAAAATACTGAGTGATAAATATGCATCGAATTAGTGTTAGGGTCCATGTTTGCGTGACATTTTTCGTTTCTCTTTCAGCCCTGGAGCCCTTCTTCAATGCCGCTGCTTCACAATTCATTTTGGGACAGCAGATTCCGATTACACTTTGGTTGTCACTGTTGCCTGTGGTTCTTGGTGAGCTTGTTTGTCTATATATAGCGTAGTTATTGAGATTGAATCGAAACCTTACTTTAACAATAATCTAACCGCAGGTGTGTCGATGGCTTCCCTGACTGAACTATCATTCAATTGGCTGGGTTTTATTAGTGCTATGATATCCAACATATCCTTCACTTACAGAAGTATCTACTCAAAAAAAGCAATGGTTCGTGGTTAGCTGCCAACGTTGCTCTATTCAGTTTTCGTATCAGTAATTGACCTGACCTGAAAATTTCAACGCAGACTGATATGGACAGTACCAATGTGTATGCCTACATCTCTATAATTGCACTGTTCGTCTGCATTCCCCCCAGCGATCCTTGTAAGTGTAACCATTCATTCATTTTATTACCACGATAATTCCTAAAGCTACCAGCCGTTTGGTGGTATCTTACATGCTCATCCCACAGATTGAAGGACCGCAATTGTTGAAACATGGTTTCAGTGATGCCATTGCTAAAGTGGGCAATGACCAAATTTATATCCGACCTCTTTTGGGTGGGGATGTTCTATCACCTTTACAATCAGGTATGCTAACGTTGCGACTGCATTGCGCCTTCCCATCCAATGAAATGTTTACTTTCCATTGCAGTATGCATTGCTCAATAACATTTATTGTCATTGAATTTCCAGTTGGCCACCAACACCCTAGAGAGGGTGGCACCTTTGACGCATGCTGTTGGCAATGTGCTTAAGCGCGTCTTTGTTATTGGATTCTCCATCATTATCTTTGGTAAATGAACAATAATTGGTCACTACTTTAGGTTGAAGAGGCTAGATATTTTAAGTTCCCAGGTTTTTGACCAACCTTTTCATGCAGGCAACCGGATCTCCACACAGACCGGCATTGGTACTGCCATTGCCATAGCTGGAGTGGCAATGTATTCCATCATCAAAGCTAGAATTGAAGAGGAGAAACGAGTAAGTCCAAATGTGGAACTCCCTTTCAACTCTTCTACTTTTATCAGTTCCATTTTCTACTACGAACTTACACGATCCACTGTCCTTTACAGCAACTGAAAGGAAAATGAGAGATCAGGCTACTCTAAATTATCAACATCTCGCACCAGCAGTGTGTAAATTCCTTTCTGTATGTTGTATGTATCTCATAAATAAGTCTATGAACTCAGCTGATACTGTTTATCAGCCTCTGTTATTTAAATTCATCAATGCACTTTGATTTCTTACATGACAAGGTAGTGAATGATACATTTCTAAGGACCAGCTGGCTAAATTTGCCGCAAAGAGTGCCGTATGGTTACGAACAAATACGGCACGTAATTGGGAAATCAGGCTTAGTCGATTGAAAAAATGCAGAGACAATTCATAGTGAAGGGGCAAAATGTGTAACCTTGAAGATTAATACAACATTGGTTTCATATTACCCTCATCTATCCCCAGACAGGCAGTGTTTTGTAATCTCAATACATTGCAAGTTTATTCACTCATAACAGGACTGTGATGGAAGAAAACAAAGACTATTGCTGAGGACCAAAATCCATTTAGTACATATAAACAAAGCAACACCTTCCGACCCAACTCTTTTTCTTGCTCTTTAGTTGAAATGGCTGAAGCTTCAAGAGCCAAGAAGCATCTTAATGCCAGATTTCTGCTCAGGCGTCAGCCTAGTAGGAAACTTGATATTAAATTTGATTCTCAAGTTACCCTTCTTTGAAGGATCCTTGGGAATTGGCATCCCTTCTTTTGGAACAATTTCTTCATATGTTGGATGAATCACGTTGTTGATTGGGATGCTCAAGCTCCTCCCATCCAATGTGGTCACATTAACAGTACACCCTGTTAGAGCTTCAGCTAACGAAATCCTCTTTGTCACCACCAAATCATTCCCATCCCTGGTAAACACGCTATGCGGCTTCTCATCTATAACAAACACTAGATCAGCTGCTATCACACCAGGCTGCTCATTTCCTTTCTCTGGGAATGTGATTTTCGTCCCCTTCTTCCACCCAGGCTTAACCTCAATTGTAAGTATCTCTTCCACGGTCATTGTTTTCCTGCAACATCACACCATTACAGAACATCAGAATCATACACAGTGCACCCTTAAACACAGAATACAGAGAACTCAAAATCTTAAACTTACCCACTGGCATCGGCAATCTGTCTCGAAATCTTCATCTTCTTAGTGGTCCCTTTGTACAACTCTTCAAGGCTACATGGCAAGTTATTCTCAATAGGAGCTGCCTTGCGCGGTCCTTGACTAGCTGCTCTCGCATCACCAAATGAGCTAAATATATCATCACCAAAAATACTACTACTAAATCTCGGTCCACCCCCACCCCCACCTCGCATACCATTCATTCCACCACCAACACCACCCATCCCTCCAAACGGGCTAGAAGATCCAAAAAACTCAGCAAATATATCATTAGCATTCCTCGGATTGAAACTGAACATTGTCGGCCCATCTCCTGTCTGGAAATAGGTTGCTCCACCCGGCCCTCCAGCATCCGGTGGCGGAACTTGCCCCTTCAACCCCTCTTCACCATATTGATCATACACTGCTCTCTTCTGCGGATCACTCAGAACCTAACAACACAAACAAATTTCAAAGATCAATCTTTACACATACAAAATCAACCAAGCAGACAAAATTGAAACCCTAACGCACATTAACACATTTTCAAATACCAAACTCAGCACAAAGATCAAGGCCTCCACCCAAAACTCAATCCAATAATCAGAATCGAAAACCCAAGCTCACAAATATCAATCTTTACACAAAGATCAATCCTTTCACCAAAAATCAATACCAATTAAACAATTCAAATACCAAAACGAAACCCTAATCAAACAGAAGTAAATAAAGAAACTTACATCATATGCTTCGGAGATCTGCTTAAACTTAGCTTCAGCATCCTTCTTATTATTTGGATTCTTATCAGGATGCCATTTCATCGCCAGCTTCCTATACGCCTTCTTCAAATCATCATCAGTTGCGTTTTTCTCAACTTGCAAAATCTTGTAGTAATCCACACCCATATCAACCCAAATCCTATACTATATAAACCCTAATCGAAAATTGAAGAGAATGTTTAAACGATGATTTCGAAAACAGAGCCTGAATTGAATCGGAGTTCAGAGCAGATGTGATTCGTTTATAAGATGAGATTGGGTTTGTGAAGAAGTGTCTGATATCGACTAGAAGATTGTGGAAGGTTCGAGATACTGACTTGTTTTGCATTTGGATTTTTATATACAGCTTATGTGTTGGGCTTTGGCCCATATTCAATTGGACCTCTTAGTTCTTAAGCCGACTAAAAATGAACCTAACTTACGTAAGCAACGAATTTTTTTTCATTTTAGGTTTTTACCGAAAATCATTCGTAAAATACCCCTACTTTGTTTGAAACAAACAGTAACGAATAGTATTGCTATTAACCATGGCTTTTCCCTTTGTTTGTCTCTATGAAGCATGTTTTCCATCAAAAAAAAAAAACCATCCTTAAGTGTTTTGTAAGAGCAACTCCGATGGGATGCTTTAAACAAGTCTATTAACTAAATAAGCCTATTTGTCATCAAAATTTAGAGAATGTCATAACTAAACCCTACTCCAACGCATCACTCGGATTAGCTAAAATATATAGAACTAGGTTTTCAATCGTCAAATTTAGCTCTTCATCTTCATATCGCCAAATCGTTTCTGGTAACCATTTCATCTTTTCCAATTTCATATTTTCCATTGAACGTTATCGGTTTCATCTCTTTCAACCTAATCTCTTCTGATTGTTTCAATTTGTGTGATATTCCGGATAGATTGGCTGACCTTTAATTTCGGAGTGTAGCAACAAAATTGAAGTTGGGAGATCTGACCAGGTATGCTATAATATTTTTTATGTTTTAGCTTAAGCATTCTACTTGCTGCTGATCATTATTCAAAGCTCCAAGCTTTGAACGCCACACCAATGGGTTGATGTTTTTGTACTGATTTTCTACCTGTTCCAGTGGCTTGATGTTTTTGCAATGATTTTGCATTGAGATGATGTTCAAATACTAATGTTCTAATTTATACATAATCATGTTTTACATGATACCATTGGAGTAACATTTCATTTTGATTAGGTAAATTTTACACAACCAATTTAAAATAATTGTTTGGAGAACCATTTAAAATAATTGTTTGCTCAAAACCATCCGTTGGAGAAACAAAATATTTTGACACGTAGATGTTATATAAACTCATTCAAGAATAATGGTCATGTACAAACTATAAATATTTACTTCTCCGATACATGGTTAAAAAATTAGTGAAATATGGTGTATGAACCATACATAGATAAAAATGAACAATATACATTTTAGAGAAATCTGTAAACATGGTACAAAATTCTTCTACTGTTAAATAAAAAATCAAGTTATTCAAAGTTAAAATTCAAATCAATAATTTACCTAAGTTGTGACATACCGATCGGCGGTGTGATTGTTAATTAGTTGTGGATGTCGATAATTTGTGGAAGATGGCTTGTGATGTTGCGACCGCGCTGGTGTTCGTCCTGTGTTTAGTTGCTGCTTGTTTAGCGTTTCAAACTCTGTAAACTGGGGCTGTTAACTGATTTTTCAATAAAATTTGTTTTATGCTACCCTTTTAATTAGGCCTTTTCATATGGCCCTAAGGCCGAGAAAGTCAGAGTTGGCCCGACCGACTCGATCGGCCCGAACTCGGTCCGAAGCCGAGTTGTGGCCCTATACGATCTTAATCCGAGTACAACATGATAGGGCTAAGATCTTAATTTTTAAGTCCGACCCTAAAAAATGGTCCGACCCGAATTTTTAAAATAAGGGCCAACCCGACCCGGCCCGACATCGCTCAATGCTAAAAAGAATCAGTAGAGAAAGGCATATTAAAATTGTTAAGGACCGCGGAAATAATCCTTTAAGGGTGCGCAGACCATGATCCCACATCGCTCAATGCTAAAAAGAATCAGTAGAGAAAGGCATATTAAAATCCAAACCAATCGATGTAAATTCTTCTCTTGCCCATTTGCTGAGATGGAGTGTAATCCGTTGGGCCTTATTCGAGCTCGAGAATTCGGGCTCTAATTGAACTTGAGTATTTAAATAGTTTTTTTAAAAATAGTGTTTTTTGGCCCTTTAAATAGGGCTGGCCCGACCCGGCCCTTTTCAATAGGGTCATTAATAGCCCTAGGGCTTTGACCTATAAGTTCGAACCCGGCCCGACCCGACCCTAGAATATACTTAGGGCTGCTCATTTTCTCAACTAACCCGACCCGGCCCATTGTCAACCCTTACTTTTAATAGTTATTTTCAATATTTTATTTTTAAAATAAGTTGTATTAATTAGATTTTAACCCAAATCTTGGTCGTACGATTATTCGAATTAAGAGTTAGGATCAATTTATAGATGATGGAGAGGGTCAAGGGGGACACACATATTTTTGTAGGGCCCTATGACAAAATTTCAACAGTTGATTTCTATTCATCCAACAGTTGATATTGATAACTGTCAACCCCAATCGCCTTGTGTTTTTTGCTAATTCATAACTTAATTAATTAATGACTACTTTTAATCTCAACTGTTAGATTAATCAAATTATCGGTTGAGATATTGTTTCAATGTCTCGCAAAAAATAATTGTCCTCTTAGAACTTAATCATATAGTTTATATTAAATACTTACTTTTTATCTGATCTCTACTCGAACCTAATTTCATAAACATCATTGCTTAATTAATGACAGCAAATCTTGCGTAGTTCAAAGTTAAAAAATATAGGGAAAATTACAAAAATATGTCCTGGACTACCATACAATTTCAACCGAACTATCTTGATTTCCAATACACTTATTTTGGACTAATAAATTATATGACTAAAGATAAACAAAAACAAATCATTTTGATGAGATATTATAACTAATTTAACTATTAATTTAGATTAATAAACAATGAAATTAAATTAATTTTAAATTAAATTGAAATGAATATGCAAAAAAAGAAAGGACGGTTGTTTATTGATAGTTTTCAATATCGACTGTTGGAACTTCCAATAGAACAATTTGACACAAACCACTACTTCAACTTTGTTTATTATAAATTTAATATTAATTAGCAGCAAAATGCTAATGACTGTTAACAAAACGTCGGCGTTCTTACTTCCTCTAGCTTATCAAACACCTTTCAAAACGGACGTCAACACATATCGGCCGCTGTAGCAGCAGCTGTAGATTGGACGATCGTCAATGTCGCCGGCGACCGTCTCCGCTACTCTTTTCACCGTAATATCTATCCACCTCGTATCTTCTTCATCGCATTTCACTTTACTCGACACGGGATCGCAATGCGAGGAGTTCGATTCCGTCTGCGAATTGAACGAGATGAAGCTGAAGGTCGCTCGATTAGGTAAACTCACAGTCTCAATTGTCGATTTACACCTTTTTTTTATAGATTCGCGGGGAGCTCGCTTTACTTTTGACGCAGTTTCGAGTTTCAAACCCTAGAAGTTTAGCCCTAATTCATACAGTTAATGTAA
Organism: Sedum album; assembly: GCA_006409495.1. Classification (NCBI taxonomy): domain Eukaryota; kingdom Viridiplantae; phylum Streptophyta; class Magnoliopsida; order Saxifragales; family Crassulaceae; genus Sedum; species Sedum album. The sequence continues at coordinate 26,325 of QZGG01002298.1, forward strand.
CCCAGAAGCAGTCCTGGAAGAGAGGAGTGATAATTTGGAGTCAAGGAGTCGTCTGCTCGATGAGCTTGAGCAGCGAAATGATTATTTTACTACTGAGATTTTGAAGCTGGAGTCTCATGTAAAGGAATTGAAGGTTTGATTTTTCCTTGGGATAAAATGTTCTAAGTTTGATTATCTGTTTTTGCATATGTTTTAATCTACAGCCAGAAAAGTCCGTGACATTTGGTTTAATTATTTGACATCTCAGGGTGTAGAGTTATTGCATGATGATGAAGCAGTTAATTCATTGGAAATTGAGGTTTGTACTTGTTTGAGATTGTTGTGTTGTGGAAAATTGAGAGGATATTTTGTTTTCATGGGGGAACTAAATTCTGGTTGCTCAGGTGCGGTCTTTATGGGCGACTTCGAGAAGGAACAATTTTGATCTTCATATATTAGAGGCTAAAGCGGTGGAAGCTGAGGAAAGATTGGAGGATGCTAAGTCCAAAGTTGAGAAGGTAGTGGGATTGTTTATTGAAATTGTAGAAGTTCTGACTCTTGGCATAGTTATGTTTGGTTCAAAGGTGTTGAGGTTTAAACTAGTTGAAATATTTTTCTGCTGTCGTAGATGGCTGATATTGTTACTGAGCAATGGATTCAATATCGCCATCTTGAGCAAGCTCTCCAAGGTGTGAAGGTAGATAGTGTAATCTATAAACAAAAGTTATTATAATCAGCGTGAATTATCTTTATAAATATCTGATGGTTTCCGTTGTTTGAAACAGATAAAGACTGTGGAATCAGAAAGGCAATTATGCTTAAAGAAATGTTCATTCTTTGAGGTAATGTAATGAATTTTGTATTTGTGCACTTTTTGCATGCAATATCGATCTGTGTATTCATTGATGTTGTGCACAACCTCTATAAGAGCACCTTGAAGCTTATGAATATTGATTTACCGTGTATTGTTGCTTCCTGCCTATTTTATCTGGTAACTCAACTTTAAGTTATTCATTCTATCATCTACAGAGACTACCTCTATTACTGGATCACATCTCTCACAACAAAAGCCTGCAATGAAATTGTACTGGTCTAAAGTTCTGAATCGAGTCAACATGTTTCCATCAGAAGTAAAAAACTATCACCTAAAGGTAAGTTCTGTATTTAAGATTTGTTGGTTACATTTCAATGTCAGCGGTCATTTTAAGTCGAATGTTCTGCCTGCAGTTGCAACAATTCATCAGGCAAGAAATGGAGAAAACCCAACTTGCGGCAGTCTATACTAGTGAGGAACTGATATCATTTGCGGTATGCTTCTTTCTTACCAACACCTTTACATCGTCCATCCAAACGAGCACATAATCACGTTTTAACCATCTGTACATAAAATTATTGCTGAATATTCCAGGCATCTGGTCTCCTTATCTTCCCCTTGTTGTGTGCCTTGATGATGCTACTGTCCCTCTTTCACTGATGTCATCGACACTCCCAAAGAAAAGATTAGTGATTGTATCGAAGGACGAAGGGAAAGTTTTGACCTAATATTATGAATCCTTTTTACAGCCGGCTATATCACTAGCTTGACTTGTATGCTAGATCCGTGACCAGACACTTGATTCCATTGTACTAGATTAGGGGTGAAACCGGTACCGGGAACCGGGATATTTGCCGTTTTTGGTCCCGGTCCCGAAAATTCGGGATTTTTAAAATCGGTACCGGAACCGGTCCCGGTTTTAAAAAATCCCGAATTTTTCCCGAATTTCGGTACCGGGACCGGGTAATGCCTTCAGTCCCGAATCCCGGTCCCGGTTCCGATTTCGATTTTCCAAGCGTACGTCCCTGGAATTTTCCAAGCGCACGTTAAAGGATTTATCAATAAAGTAAGAGACGTCTGCTTGGTAAAAGGTAAGAGCGTCCGCTTGGATAGCAATATATGAGTCCGAGAGTTTTTCCCAAGCGTACGCGTACGCTTGAGATAATAGAAGAAGCGTACGCTTGGTAAAAGGAAAGAGGGTCCGCTTTAGTTGCCATAATTGGTCTGAGAGTTGTGATAAATGATAATGGCTATTCTCCATCACCTACAAACATGCGCATAAGCAAGCTGCCTAGCCTCGACTTTAATAGAGGTATGCAAGCCTCCAAGCCTAATCAATATCACCAACAGACCCAAATCTCCTCCGCAGCCTCCATGTACAATGCCTACAATGAGCTGAAAGAAGCCTATTATCCTCTTTATGATCCCCTATCTGAAAGAAGCCTATTATCCTCTTCTGAATATCCCAAGAATGATCAATCCAATGAGCTGTTACAACCATATATCCCAGGTTCTGAATAGATGTCCAACAATCAGAAGTGAAACTAACCCGATGACCAGCCAACTTGCGTCGCAACTTGAGCTTCTCTTCTGAGTATTTCTTGAGAACATCCTTAGCCACTGTTATCCTAGAAAGTGGCTCCCAACTTGGGTTCATGTAACGCATCAACCTCTGAAAACCTTTTCCTTCAACTGCGCGAAATGGATGCTCATCCATCACTACAAAATCAACCAAGTGTTGACGATAACCCTTCATTGTGTAATCCCTAACTGATAACTGCGCCAAATTTGACCCTGCCATCCTAACAAGCTCCACAGTCCTCTGTTGCTTCACATTGCGGTTACTTGGATTATTCGCAAGCATTGATATGTTTCTTCAATTCCCCCGTTGAACCTCCGTTCGTTATAATCGACTTCTTGCAATAAATACACAATGCACTCTTTCCATTTGGGTTTTTTTAAAAGTGATCCCAACAAGATGAAGCGTTGCTCCTCTTTTTGATGCTAGACTGACCAACACTTGCAGTTGCTGAGTTTGTTACTTCCGCACTCATAATTGGCTCTACAATTGCAGCTATAGGTGACTCCTTAGTTACCTCCAAATCAATCTCAACGCTATCCGAATCCGAATTCCCACTAGCCTCAACCTCGTTATCCATTGCAAATTTTCACGAACCCTGCACAAACACAAAGACAAAAACACACATTCAACAAGGTTAATATAAGCAAAGTGTTACAGAACACAAGCAACATTAACCGATTCAATAAAAACCAAGCAAAGTGTTATCATTCGACACAAGCAACATTAACCGATATAAGCGAAGTGTTACAGAACACAAGCAAAGTGTTATCATTCGACACAATAAAAAACGATGAATTCAGCAACACATGTAAAATCATAGGCAATCCCAAGTCCACACAATCAATTATAAATCACACAAAATCCTTACAGAACTACAATTCTTTAACATTAACCGATCAAAAAAGCCGCTCAAATTGCAACAATTAATCTAACCCTAACATACCCAAACTAAAAGCAGTAAATCAATCTGTATCAGATCCAAACTATGACATTTATCATCATCAAGCGCCAGGCCGCCAGCTTTACTAAAATCAAACCCTAGGAAATATGATGATATCAAGTTATCAACGGTAGACGACGACGACTAGAGATGGAATGAGTTCATGGCTCGATCCTCGATATTAATTGAATTAAGCTAGTAAAGAAGACGTAAGAGAATTAGAAAGTAAAGGAAGGACGAATCGCGTGTACCTGGCACCTGCAGATGAGAACTTGAGAAGGATGAGAGATTAGATCCAGAACTTCAATGGAAAAAAAGAAGGGTTGATCGTGTGTACCCGGTACACGAATCGCGTGTACCTCCGTCTCCGTTCGTCTTCGTTATTGAAGTTGAAGATAGATCCAGAACTTCAATCTTCAATATAAAAATTAATATTTAACTAATAATATTTAAAAAATAATATTTAAAAAATAATATTTAATTAATCCGTAACCGGTACCGGGAACCGGTGATTTTCTCACTGGGTACCGGTCCCGGTAACGGTACCTGATTTTCGGTACCGGGACTGTCCCGGTACCTTTTTTTTTATTTTTTTCCCGGTTTGGAACCGATACCGGAACCGGAACCGGGACCGAAACCGGGACCGGTTATTTTGTTACACCCCTATACTAGATCTTGTGTTACCCTGCTTGTTAAACTTAGCTCACCTAACCCCAGATAAGGACAGTTCTCTAATGGCTCATTTTCATAGGCTGGTGACCAGACTTTGATTAAGTTGGTGAATCTCTACGCTATACCAGGCCGTGGTAGTTGAACCTTATATTCTCTTGAGAAGTTGTCATGTTACAGTCGCTTCAGTAAATCTCCCGACATTGATTTTGATCTATCAACTGTCTCTACTGCCAAGTGGTTATAGCTCAACTAGATTGATGCAGCTGTGAATGTTCCATCTAGCTTAAATCAAGGCAAAAGCATGCAACCAAGAAGCTTGCAACCTATGTTAAGAACATATCCGAACACCCTGCTACCTTAATATGCTATGTGCTTAATCTTAAGCGGTTAAGCTTCTTCCAAGTTCCCTCTTCCAATGGCCATCGTTCCTCAGGTAATATTATTATTTATTTGGATTTTGAAGTCGCGTAATCCATATTCTTTATTTGTATTCTCGAAAACAGGAAAGTGAGCTGAGAAGTGGCTGGCCACTGGGACTTGATACTATACACGTGAGACTCACTCAAGTTGCCCTTGTTGCTCAACCAATGCCATTGACTTCGATATCCGTACATTTCCCTTCAACAAGTCTCTCATCCACGTCCTCCTCAAGCTCTGAAACAGAAGTGACTTAAATTCTCCCTTCAAACTTCGTAGATAAAAAATTACACACTTCATATTAATGATAGTTTTGTTTACCGTTTTACAGTCAACATGGTCGCTATTTGAGGATCGCAGTGTGACACTTGGGGGTTAATCGGAGCAAGACTAGGGACGGTTCTTGGAGAAACCTTAAAGGAACATAATGGCCAGCATAGGCCTCCAGCTCCGTACCGGAACCGTAAAACTAAAACTCCTAGAACAAAAAAAAGCAAGAATCGCTACGTTAACAAGTTGCCATTCCATCACGCGATGACCAGTGCCACGCGGCAGGATCCCACTGATCCAACCTCTTTTACTTGTTGGTCCCATTGCTTCAGATAAAATGGGCCTTTACTGGGCTTTTTCTAAATTAACACATAAGGTCCAAAAGCCGTCATCCTTATCCTCGACGTCGTAAAGTGTCATGGATCAAATGTCCGCATCACGTGCACCCACCATAATGTCCTGCTCTTGGATTCTACCCTACATGCGCATCCGTGCATGGACACCTGCTGCATCTATATGCAAATGCAAATAATACATCACCTCAAGACACTTATTTTAATCACACCCCATCTACATTCCTGCATCTAATGAATAGTGAAACACCATGGTGTTGCTAGAGAAGCTTTGGGATGACTTGGTGGACAGATCTGATACTAACAACCGCATCGCCGGTCTTCATAAGATCAATAATACCCCTCTCATCATCACTGGTAAGTATAAGAGAACCAAGTCTGTTCCTGCCGGGTGGTCAGCTGTTGTTAAGACTCCTGCAGCTACAACTCCTGTGTGTAAGGATAGTCTTTGGGGCAGTGGCTTCTATCCAGAGCTAGAGAACCACTCAACAGCCAGTTCAGCTGGCCTCCAGCTCCAGTTCAACATAGCTGATCATTCCTACAACGGGTATTGAGTTATATATATTGTTTTAGTGAAATACGATTTATATTCATTTATATGTAATATTTCAATCCAGCTCTAAAACTGTAAAAACCATGCGTATGCGGATCAATAATGTTTGTAAATAATTTTGGCAACAATTTGTTTGCTTTATATGTTGTGTAGGCTTTGGAGTGAGGAAGCTAAAGGCAAGCAGTCTCTCATGACCTGATCTAATGGATCTCAGCTCCTTGAGTTGTGTAATAAATAGAGTATATCAACAGACTTGTTTTTCATCATATACTCAAGTATGTAACTTGTTTCTCGTATATGCTCATGGTGGCATCTGACCGGAACTGATATCGGTCAGGCATGCACTTTGTTCTGGCTCAACTTATCAACTTGTATGTGCCAATAAATTATGGGAGTTATTACTTTAAACGTCCTGTCAATTTGTTATTCGATTAAGCAAAAACTTATTTTAGGCAAAATATGGATTTCAGAATTATACAGTTTATACGGTTTTGTTTAGAATTTTTCTATATAGACAAAATTACTTTAATGAAATAAGAAATCACTGATAGAAAGTATGTATTTGATAGGGAATTTAAATTTATCACAACAGTTTGATCTCTCCACTCAATGAAAGAAAAATAAAAAACTAAATCAGTTCACCTAAGGGCACTCTGTCATTTCTCAATCTGTTTTGTCTAGGCACCTCAGTAGTGCATTTCAACTAATTAAGATATTTACTTCGAGCCATAGTCCACACTCTGATTTTGACACCAGCCTTATCGTTTACTATTCAATCAAGGTTTGATATTGAGGAATTATTCAAGCGAAATTTACTCATGTGATCAATTTATTTTGCTGATTCCATAAAATTCATTTTATATTTATTGAGTGCATTTTATTAATATATCAAACTATGTTTTATGTACATGTTTTGTATAAGATATTCACATGACAAATGCAATGCCGTGGTGCAATCGTCCATTGATGAAATGCAATCAACGAAATGCAAAACGAGTTTTAGGAGCCACCAAAATAGATGGATCCACATGAGATATTTCCACTCAAACATGAGATTGAGAAGTTTATTTTATTTAATCTTTTCGTCTAGGCTTGTTATTGTTTCACTTTCAAATTTTCTTCACAACCATTGATCTTTGAAATTTTTATTAAAGTAACAGAACACTTGAAAGCGGAGATCAACGGCACTTGGTAACTGCTTCAAAAGCAAAGGGTCCAACCGTGTAGACCACATAAGGTGCCTTGCCGATGTTCAGGTACTTTGGTGATAGTAACGGAGAACCGGCCACTCCAAAGTTGAGATTGGTTGCCTTGCTGCATTTCTTCAGAGGGGAAGAGACAAGGGAGACCTTACACTTGTGAGCTCCGAATGATGATGTGGACTTGGGGATGACCAAGAAGTAGCCTTTTGCGTTGGTTGTGCCTGTTGTCACTTCAGACTTCTTTGAGCTTTTGCATATGACTTGCACCACAGCACCTAAATTCAAAACAGAACAAATGTTAGTGGTATGTGATTATGAGTTTGAATTTTTGAGGAAGACTATGACTAACCGGACAGCGGAGAAGCACCGGTAAGAGTATGTGCACCGACATACTTGCAAGACTTGCAGTAGACGAATCCTCGAACTGCCAAAAAGCTTCTAGTTGGAGGCTTAGTTGGAGGCTTGATGGGTGGGTAAGTTGGAGGCTTGATGGGTGGGTAAGTTGGCGGCTTAATCGGAGGTTGAGTTGGAGGCTTCATTGGGGGGCGACTAGGGGGTTTAGCTGGTGGGTGGCTTGGGGGCTTAACGGGTGGATGACTTGGAGGCTTAAGTGGTGGGTGGGCAGGGGGTTTAACGGGTGATTTAGTCGGTGGCTTGCGAGGTGGGTAAGCTGGGGGATGGATTGGAGGCAAGGCATGGGAAAAGGTGGATGTTATTGAAGCCAATCCTATGCATGCTAAGCATGCAAGAAGTGACAATGAGTAACTCATTTTGCTAACTCCGATGAGGTGAATATGAAGTTCAAAGTACCGAATTTATAGTGAGTGTTGAGACTTGGTCTTGACTAGTGAGTACTGACTAGTCAAGTGAGCTAAGCAACGGAAGCCAAGTTGTTTGAGAATCACATGGTCTTGCTTATCGAACCTTGGTTATTGAAGTTTATTTAGGCCATGAGAGGAAGCTTGTATTTCACGTTTTCCTGAATTTACGCTGTCCGAAGATATCTAAAGATCTGAGCCGAAATCTTGGTCAGAGTGTCATTAAGCTTCAACCAGTTAGACTGCAGTTTCTTTTTTGAGTTTGGGATAGAGGGCTGCCTAACTCATCCTCCCATCCCCAATGTGAACTTGAATCCCATAAGCTGCAATTTACGAGAAATGCTAAGGAAGATGCTCAACTTGCTGGTTTGATTAAAGAAAGCTGGAGAAGTTAATGCAACAAAATGTGAGTCAAGACTTAAGTTTACTTTAGTCTTACTAGAACTTCGTGGATCTCGAAACCCTTCTTGTGTTTGGAGCTTCCAATGCTTTTAAGGGTTTTTAACTAGTATTCTAGTTGCATCGTCAGTGTGATCTGGGTTCAGCTCAATCAATTCAGATTCGTGAGTGTAAAGTGCTGACTTGAAATGCCATTTGTTAAATGGCGTTGCGTATTTTCGTACTTCAAAGTTAGTGACTAAGAGATTTCAAATGCAATTCAAAAACTATTTATAAACCGAAGTATATCGGGTCGTCCACGGAGCAAACTAAGCTTATGCACTAGTTGAGGATTAAATCTTTGTTTAGCTACCTAAAATAAGTATTGAGTTTGTTGTGTTTTTGTAAGTTCAATTGATTTAACGGGATTGTACTATAATAAGAGAATTCCAGGTCCAAGCTACTTGTTCAATGCATCCAATCTAAAGATCATTTGTAATCTATATTGCTAATGTTTTGCAGAATATCACTTATGTTGCAAGTCAAATACTAAATTTCAATCAGTATTAAACTCGTATCATTCATACAATTAGGCTTCACTCTTCCGATTTGTTAGCCTACTCAAATATTCTACCAATCACCAACTTCCATTGTAATGACTAGATGAAATATTTGGACTAAGTTATAGATATTCAATCATCATAAACTCAAGCTACTTCCGTAGTCATAAGATTATAAATAAACTAATCCTGTTAACATTCCAAACACCTATCTTCCGATATGATGTAAAGTGGATAATCTAACTGAGGCATTTTGTCAAACACCTAGCATGCATACTTATCGAATACAGGAATAGTAACAAAACGAATAGCAATTCATTTCATATAACAATCATACCATGATCATGAGTTTTGGATACATTGAACAAGATCACCTAGACCCCGGAATAGGGAGACTACTCACTGAACATACTGAATTGTTTCATTCACTTTAAACAGGAAATGTTTGATGTTTTGAAAACCAACAATATGATTCAATTATCCAACTAAAAGGAATACAACCTTTTTGCCTTGAAGAGATCTTGAACTTTCTCCCTTTTTCCTCTTTCTCTCGTACTTCTCCGTCCACAACAATTGATGTCTTTCCAAATTCAGAAAATCTGAATTTTTACCATTGGTTTACTCGGGTCGGTTCGACGGGTCAAGTAGATCCAATAACTTAATTAGTTCTTCCTGCACTCGGAACGGTTCGACGGGTCAAGTAGATCCAGTATAAATTGCACTTGTCCTCTTCATTATCTACTAGTATTTCAGTCTCGAGTCTTTTCCTTGACTGATCAATTTAGACCTATACAAACACAAGTAAATAGCGAATGAAATATCATATTTTACTTGATATTAGCTTAGCAATTGCACGTTTAATGAGTGATAAAATCCACTCATCATTAACGTTATATCTCTGTTGGTTTTTTATTACAATCACGACTATGGATTTATAAATATCTCGTTGTTATACATTTCAGAACCATCTAACGATAACTTATTAGAACAACGGTATCATTAAGCTCTTTGTAAGTATTTCTAATCTATGCATTTTTTGTAGGGTTAATTACGAAAAACCACCCTCATAACAGGCCATATTCCACGCCACCCCCTTATATTGTAATATTACATTCGACCACCCGTATAATTACTGACGTTCCCAAACAACCACCTATCACTGTTCCGTCAAATTTTCTGTTAAATATATTAAATTTTTAATATAATAATAGTATTTTTGTTACAATACACCACCTCTATAATAAATATGTGTCCACTTCACCACCTTTATAATCAATTTGGTTTTCATTTAACCACCTCTCCGTTAACTGCCGTTAACTGAGGTGGTTTTTTGGAAACGTTAGTAATTATAAAGGTGGTCGAATGGAACATTACAATATAGAGGTGGTGGCGTGGAATATGGCCTATTATGCGGGTGATCATCTGTAATTAACCCTTTTTTGTAAGTGTCCACCATTAGAACCATTAAGCTATTCATCTTGAGAATTCACTAATGGACCATCTCCATGTAAGGCGTCTTCTTCGTTAAGTTCTCACTCTCTATAGAATTCACCAATCAATCATCTTCATGCAACTCCATTTAATCATCTCCATGTAGCTCCACCAAAGCAAGCATCATCCAATTACAAATCTTCAATTAAGGTATGTGATCTCTAAGATTGAACCTAGGGCCTAGAACATTTATAAAGATGCTCTAACCACTAGGACACCACTCCAGTGGTCGTTATATTTGTGTTGTTGTTACACCAACTCGTCAATCAGCACATCATATCGGTTTACCGTGCGCCAAAATTAATAGTGATAAACCATCCAGTCAGCACATTAATCGTTACTAAACTTCATTGGTCACGTATATCAAGAAAACTAATAACAAAATTATCATGGGCGTATAGCAATGAAATTACATAAATAATGATCAAAACATGTATATTTCCAAAATGTCCCGATGCGAGATCAACTGAAATCATCTAGTGGATAAACCTTATTTTGCAGAACTTATTCCAATGATTAATTTAATAAAGAGCGACACAGTATAAATATCACGAAATCTAAATATCCTAAAATGAGGCAACGTCCCAATAAACTTTAATTTCTTGTAAGTGGCCACTGTGGAGAGTTTTACACCAAATGTTCTATTCACTTTCACTTTGTACTCAACTTCACAACTAAGAATCCAAATTTAGTGATCTTTCAAAAAATTATTCTTAATTATGAAATGAATGATCATAGTTGTCACTTAACAACTGAAGTGGTCAATAACACTGTAATCAAAAGTAGCACCGTGACAAAAAAAATCACTAATATTTTTTCATATGATATGGAGTATCATCATAATTGATCTCGACTTACTTGACATCCGTGAGTGAATATTTTTATACAAATATTCTCATACTTGAAATTCAATCCAGAATTACCAAATATAATTGCACAATATGCAATTAATATATGCACTTTTGAATACATACATAATTACCAAAATAAATTTTCAGCAATAACATATATCACAAGTTCTATAAAGAAAAAATTAATCTTTCCTCCCACTGAACTGTGATATATATATAAAATGATCTACACTCATCTCTAATCCAAATGAGAAGACAATACATGCATAAAATTCCTTTCAACTTCTATTCTTTTGCATATGCCGAGAATCCAAATTCCATACTGTTATGTTTTGTCCGATTCTGAAAAACTGGGTACAGCATTGTGCCATTCTTCCTGGAACATTCAAAGGTTGACAATGCGTCAGAGAAACTTCAAGCACATGTGTAAATTAGTTCATTCTTATTACTTTTCTTGTACCTCTTGCCCTACACCAACTCTCCATCCAGCAGCCTCATTAACATAGGAAAAGATGACCTGAACATTCCATCTCAGTTCAGGACTTAAAAGGAGACTGCTTTACCTACGTTCTTCGGAAAATTGCTTAGTAGGGTATTGAAGTCTACTTCATTTATCTAGCAAATTCAAGCATGGAACTAAAAGCTTCTATAGCCATACAAGTGGGTCATAAAGTATGATTCACACCCTAAAACACTCCATTTACTTTCAAGATTGGTGTTCTTCTTCAAATATATATTTGCATATAAAAAATCAAACTAGTAGAAAAGTGACTGAATATCCCGCTTGCCGAGCAATTTACTTTCTCATATTTGAAAAAAAACATGATTTGGACTTAACATTCAAAGGATTTGTTTGAGTTTGAAGATGGATAACGTGAGTGTTTTGCGTCAGGGGGCTAAGGGGAGGAGTCCGGCACCATTCCTGTTAAAGACTTATGATTTACTTGAGGAAGCAGGAGACGTAGTGGATCGCAGTGGTAAAAGGATCGTGTCATGGAATGCGAATGGGAGCGGCCTTGTTGTATGGTCCACTTCAGAGTTCGCTGAGATGTTATTGCCCAAGTACTTCAAGCATAATAATTACTCAAGCTTCATCCGACAGCTCAGTACTTACGTAAGTGTATGTGTATTTTCCTAAACCTTAAAAAACAGGACTTGAGCGGTCTCAATGATTTTTCTTACAGGGGTTCAAAAAAGTGGCTTTGAAAAGATGGGAGTTTCAGCATGAGATGTTCAGGAAGGGCAGTAAGGATTTACTAGTCGAGATCAAGAGGAAGAAATGCGAGCCAAGTGTATTCCCAACGTTTCTTAAGGCATCGTCTGAGAGTAGTTCAGGAAATGGGACTTTTGTGAGTAGAAACAAAAGAATGATGCTGATGGAAGAAAATGAAAATCTTAGGAAGGAAAATATGGAACTGCAGATGAAGATACAAGAGTTTAAGGCATTGGAGATGAAGCTTTTGGATTTTATTTCACAAAAATGTGTAAGGGACTCATATTTATTTGATTATTTCACTAATACTAATTAGTACTGCCCAGTTGAATGTAAATTTTTACGGTTTGATTCGACACTACCAACGGAAATCAGTAAAATTTTATGTTAGAATTGAAATATTTGAGTTGCGTAGCGAAAACATAAATTGTCCATAATCAGGATTTTTATAGTCATATCGATGATTAAACATAAAAAATTTAATTGTATATTGTGCGTACCTTGATGCGGAAGCTTTAATCCAATAAAAGAAACCATAGAATACTGAACAAACAACGCCAGATTTCTTTGTTTAACATTCTCCCGAGAGTGGAAAAAAGCTAGAAGCTATGCGGTACACAAATTCTATAACCCTATTTATAGATATACACTAGTATCTATAAATGAGATAATGATCAAATATATCTCTTAATTATATTAATATTATCTCTTTGATATCTACAAAAATATTCCCTTTAGTTATAATTATCACATCAAAATCTTAAACAATATTCGATCACTTAAATTTATAGATTTATCTTAAAAAATGTCATATTTAAATATTCCAAATAACTTGAGAAGAGAAGTAATTTAATAATATCTTTAATTGATGCGTCGACGTTAGTGCTTATCGAATGTCAAAAGATGAAAATATCCACAAAATTTAGTAAGTTAATCCTTTGATTTTAGTTCACTAGTTTATAGTTGAATCCATCCTTCACTGGAATGTCTGATATAGCAGATTACATTCAGTCAAACATGAGGAGGTTCAGATGGGTAGGCCATTCAATACTCTTCACTGGTTCTGTCTGGATCAAGCTTACACATTTGGACCAAGATGGATAAACTTCTGAGGTTATATTTTTAAAGCTCAATAGTTTCATCAGTTATTATCACAGAAATCTTGGAAGTTTTGTATATCAGATTGATCGTTAGTTATGTGCTCACTTGCTCAAAATTCTATCAGTTTTTTTACACATTCTTGTACGTACCGAGGTAAATGATTGGGTCTAGTCCTATAGTTTCTATTCCTTATGTTTCGACTATTCCGAGTCAGGCTGAATTTCTATTTAGTTTTTCAAGTCCTCGGATTATACATTTGGGCTTTGCCTTTCTATCAAAAAAAACTCTTCGCACAATATGTACAGTAGAAGTGGCATTTGGATGGATGGATATACTTGCTTAACGGCTGAACAAAGTTCAGCATTAAAACCCCAATATTTAGTAATGAAACAGGAAATGACTATGAAACCACTATTTTTATACAATTTGGTATAATTTGGTTAATTTCTAAGTCATGAAAATGGGTTGAGTTCTAGAAGGACATTAAATTTTTGTGAGATATAAAGACTCAGTCTCAACCATTGTTTTAGATTAATCTAGCGATTGAGATTTAATTGACTTTTATTTAAATTTATAATGAATTAACAAAAAACACGGGGCGGTTGGTGAGTAACGGTTATCAATGTTAACTGTTGGAGTGATAGAAATTAACGGTTGAGATGATGTCTTACCGTTTTACATAAATTTATTAGTCTTCCTTGAACCTTTTCCCATGAAAATTGATGAAAAATGCTTTTTTAATTGAAGGGAAAAGTTCAAGAAGGACGGATAAGTATTTGTAAGAAGGTGAGACACAATCTCGTTTGTTGATTACTAATAATCTAACGGATGAAATTTAAACAAAAAAATAACCGTCAACTCCAACCGCCCGTGTTTTTTGCAAATTCAACCACCCAATTAATTAATAACCAACTTTAATCTCAACCGTCATATTGATCAAATCAACGATTGAGATTTCATTTTTCGTCTCACTAATATTTAATGTCCTCCTAAAACTTAACCCTTTAATTGAATTTTCAGCATTCCACTTCATTTCTGTATTAAAAAATTAGATTATTTAAAAGAAATAATTAAAACTAGATTATCCGTCTTATTTTGTTGATATTTTCATTAATAGTCGCTAATAAACTTGTTTTTTATATGATGAAATTTTTTAACAAATAAACTTTTTTTTTATATGATGGATTTTTTTAACAAATAAACTTGATGACAATCTCTTTAGCCGCAAGTATAAAATGACGCATTTGGACATGTTTATTTCTTCTACATTTTGTAATAAGAAAATTATTAGCGACGAAGAAAACTCTGCAGTCATATTAATTTCTCCATTGGTCTTCAACTTCTTCTCTCTCGTCTTCAGATCTCCGATTCCGACTCGTCTATGGCTCGACGTTACGATCCCAATCCCTTTGAGGAAGAAGACGAAGTCAATCCTTTCTCTGTAAGTCCCTTTTCCTTTTCTTTGACTAGGTTTTTAGATGATGCTTACTGTTGTGATTGTTTGTTTTAGAATCCAGGGCGTGTACAGCCTGCTACCAACTCCAGGCTTTCTCCTCTTCCTCCTGAGCCTGCTGGTTTCAATTATGATATCCCTCTTGATAATGATGATTCTGCTTTTAAGGTATTATGTTCCTATCCTATCTACTAGTTGTTGTTGTTTTTTATATGTTGGATCTGAATTTGTTGCTTTTAGGATTTGAAAAAGAAAGAGAAGGAATTGCAAGCTAAGGAGGCTGAGCTCAAAAAGAGAGAACAGGTATATGCATTTCTATTAATCTTACAATTGTAGTTTTTGATGCATTTTCTAAATGGTGCGATGTAGGAAGTGAAACGCAAAGAGGATGCTGCTGCACGAGGTGAATGTTTTTATAATCTTTACAAATTAATTGACAGAGACCTCTGTTAACATTTCTGTTTTAATTGTGGTCGCAGCTGGAATTGTTATTGAAGAGAAAAATTGGCCCCCTTTCTTGCCAATTATCCACCATGATATTGCCAACGAGATCCCAATTCATCTTCAGAGATTGCAGTATGTTGCATTTACAACTTTGCTAGGTGTGTTATCTTGTTCCGAAGCAAAACTCTGTACAGTTGTAGTTGATACAAAAGCTAATTTTGTTCTCATATTTGATATGAGTAGGTACTGAACCGGCAGGGTTTTCTGTACATATGTTTGCCTTGTTTCACATATCAACCTTGACTTCAAAATATATTTCCAATTCTACACAACAGTGTTATTTGATTGTGTTTCTTTTTCCTGATACAGGGCTTGCAGTATGTCTCCTATGGAATGTAATAGCAGTTACAACCGCATGGATTAAAGGAGAAGGTGTGTGTACAATGTTTTATTTTCTGTCACCCATACTTAGTGAACAAGTCATCACTTGACTCAACCTTGTATACTCAATCTTTTAGGGGCCACAATATGGTTGCTGGCTATTATATACTTCATAGCGGGTGTTCCTGGAGGATATGTACTGTGGTACCGGCCTCTATACCGGGCTTCCAGGTGCAGTCTCTTCTCATGTAAAAACTTTTAGTTTGAGTTGTATAAACAACTTCAACATGTTTCTGTTCATCCTTAAAGCACATCCGAAGTGTGTTGCTAGCATGCATCAAACATTTCTAAATCCTTAGATGTGTGTTATCAGTAATGGTTGCAATGTGTATAAGAGAACTGGAACCTGAATACTCAAAGAAATGCATTCTTTATGATATAAACCCTTTCTGTATTGGCACATGATGATTAATCCTGCATGATGCAGGACTGAGAGTGCACTAAAGTTTGGATGGTTTTTCCTATTTTATTCTGTAAGACTTCTTTCAGATCCTACGCCGAAGTTTCCGTTCACATCTTGTTTAAATCACCACTGATAATTTCCTTTCAACAGCTCCACATACTCTTCTGCATCTTCGCTGCGGTTGCTCCTCCAATAGTCTTCAGAGGCAACTCTCTCACGTGAGCTTCTTGCTTAATCATTTTGTTAGATCAATTGAGTACAAATCACTCCAGTTAATCATTCATGCTTATTGTGACAGTGGTATCCTACCAGCAATTGACCTTATAACTCAACATGTTTTAGTGGGGGTAAGTTCCATAAAGGTTAAGTCATACAAATAATCAAGTCGAACATAATTTATGTCATATATCACTTTTATGCTTCTCTCGCAGATCTTTTACTTCATTGGATTTGGGTTTTTCTGCCTTGAAGCTGTGGTCAGTGTCTGGGTCATTCAGGTAATCTTATGCAATTAGATCCATTTACATCTGCTTCAACATATCAACAGAGCTCTTATTCAAAAAATTAATATTGCTCGTCTTTCTGTTAATATTACTCGCAGCAAGTATACATGTACTTCAGAGGGAGTGGTAAAGCTAATGAGATGAGACGTGAAGCTGCAAGGGGTGCACTCAGAGCCACAATATGATGAGGCTCCTGCTTGACAGTACAAAAACAGCTCAATTATGGCATCAGTTTCTAATGAGTATCTGCATCATCATCAATGGCTTACATTATCTGAAACTTATGACGATCACCATCGCTTCTCTCTAGTGTATTCACTTAACTCGATTTACTGTTTTGTTTTCTGGATCAAAATGTCACTCTATTTTGTAGTTTGTTTTCATCAATTAAAATGATCATACATATTTTTTGGAGCTAAAATCCCTATTGTACTTGGTTAGAACCATAATCTTCCCTTGTTGCTGGAATGTATAAAATGAGCTTAGAAACACTGTTATTTTTTCCAAATGATTTCAATATTTACAGTGGATTGTATCTACAGTCTTTTTGTACAGTAAATGTTCATGTTAACATTTTTTGAACTTAATAATTGGTACTCAATTCTTGAGGATGACGCTATGAAGTTAAAATGGCTTCTTTTATGCAGTTCTAAGTTGGTCTTGCTAGTTCTTCGTGTGTTTCAGATCCACTAAAACCCTGTTCAAGATTGTAGCAAGTCTGACTCCACCCTGTGCAACCCGTTGCATCACCAGAGGCATCCTTGATTTGTAGTACGCATCTGCAACACTCAAATGAACAATCTATAAAAACCAAAACACCCTATAGTTTCAAAACTTTAAAAACAACAACAAATTTTTACTTGCTAAAGTGTCTCCAATAGTCACGCCTTTGTATCCCCATTTACACGCCATGTTTATGCTTTCGGTAGCGTACTTAATCGTGCAGGACTTGATATCGTTGCAATCCTTCCAAGAAGAAATTTCATTAGTCCATATTCCCTGAGTAATAAAAAAAGTACTCATTGACTGAACATTGGAACATTACCATGTTAACAAGTTAATGTTTCATTTTGAATACTTACGCTGGTGAGGTTAGCCTTGATGTCCTTCAAGAGCGAATCAATGTCCTTACGGTAGACAAAGGCTGCTGCAGTCTGAATAATGTCTCTGTCCCAAACCTGTATGCCAACATACAAATTTAATTCCCTTTTCATTTGAAATATAAAGAAAAAAATCTGATGCTGTGGAATTTTTGGTTGTATGGTTTGCACATGATGTAAATTTGATCTGTGCCTGAACCACTGGAGGTCTATGCTGTTCCCTCCTCTGTCGGTCGTAAAACCAATGTGCATCGGCTGATGTATGTCACCCATTAAATGTGACAAAACAGCAAAGCTTCTGTCATATTATCTACACCAAAAAAAACATCATATTAAACATGTCACATATTTTACAAGAAATTCCGAAACATTTTTCAAATACTTACAACGGCGATCGGATGTTCCTCGGGGATAGTGGCTCAGCTGGGAAGCGAACATATGTATAGCTCCGGCCGCACACATGTCTTTATTTCCATAAGGGTCATGGCAGTCCCCTAAATTTTCATAAAAAATCAAATCATGAAATTGGATTACACTAAAAATGATCTTAATTTAACGTGTTCGTCGAATGGATCTCATTAATGTCGAGCGGGTTGCCCAAAAGCGGTACGTAAGGCGGTGTACCCAGTAAAGTTATTTAAACATTTATCAGTCTTACTGTCATATTTAAAGGTGCAGGCATTGTCAGGAGTTTCAATGAAATGTAGGGGAGCAGTCCATCTGTACTTATACAAATGCCTAATCTGATCAGGCCATGTACACAAGTTCGACAAGTCTCCGTTGGCAAAGTCTGGTAGCAACTTGGTCACGACCTCTGCTGCCTCCGGCTCCAGTAGACTCTACAAAAATAGTAATAAATTACATTATTATATTCTAAACATATAAGATTCACTAAATGTCGAAATTCTAAAACTGATTTCTCACCTGAGCAATCTGGCAAGTCATAACATGACCTTCTTTGCTCCATGCAAGAGTTGCTGCTGGGAACATAAGACACAAAAACCCAAATACGAGAATCAAAACATACCCGTCAAGCTTCATCACCTTGTCTTGCAATGCTGGATGATGTCCAGTTTGAGGTATTTATAATGTGACAGACGAGTAAGCATGCATACTCAAACAGAGTTTAAAATTATGTTTAAAATTATGTTTTTTTGGAAGTTGAGCAAGGCTGGTTTTGCTTGATAGTTTGGAGTGTCTTAAAAGTTGACTTTTGATGTCACAAAATGGAGATATTAAAATCAATGTTGGCATATTCCCTAGTGCTGGAAAGCATTAGAAATAGAGATTCACAAAAAGTAATCCGTACCGGAAATTCGTATATTTAAATAAACTCGGGTTTGGGGTCGGTTCCGTTCCAAAACTGTATAATAAAAATGTAAAGCAATAGTGCATTATTCTAAAATAAATGTTTATTCCACTCAAACAATACTCTTTATTGTTCATTTCGAAAGTAGATAAATTATTTAGTTAAATGCAAACTCTAAAATCAAAACATGAATATATATACTAAAAATTGAGAAAAAAATGGGTTTTTGGTCTGATTCGGGTCCGGACCGTAATTGACCCGGGCCCTGACATCAGGGAAGTGCATGCCTTATTAAGAAGATTCGGACCATGTTGAAATGCAGTTTTTTTTATTTACATGTTGAAAATGTAGTTGAGAATGTGTAACTTAAAGATATGGGTTTTTGAGGATTGATAGGATGTGCCGTGTGGAGAACTGAAAGGAGGGTTTTGTAAGTCATATGAAAGTCACTAAGATAAGTGTCCTGGCCTAACTATCGCATATTCTATAATATTTTAAGGATTAATATGCTCCCTAACCAAGGGGTCAAGGGGTAAGTCGAATATTGAGTTGTCTAACTCCAAGTTTAGTAACAAGATGAAGATGATGTCATTTTGACAATTTGATCGTTGTTTACTGTAATCTTATGTAATATTGTTGGTACTGTATTTGAATCCATGCATATGGATTCGGATCCGGTCCAGCGCTGCTATTTGCTGCAAGGGCCAAAACGACGTCATTTTGACGTTTTTTACTATAACCTTATGTCGTTTTGAGTGAACCATTTACCAAAACTACGTAGTTTTGGCTCGCAGCAAATAGCTTTAGCTGCACTGGATATTCAAGTTTCCAAATTTGACATCTTACAAAAATTAAAGTACCAAATTAATATTAATTTTGTAATAGGAATTTAATAAAAAAATCACCATTGCTTCTCTCTAGTATATTCACATTCACTTAACTCGATTTACTGTTTTGTTTTCTGGATCAAAAAATGTCACTATATTTTGTAGTTTGCTTTCATCATTAAAATGAACATACATATTTTTTGAATCTAAATCCCTCTTGTGGTTTTATATCAGAACCATAACCTACCCTTGTTGTTGCTGGAATCTATAAAATGAGCTTAGAAATTACTATGTATTATTTTTTCCTAGAGATTACAATGTTTACAGTGAATTAAACTACTGGAACTTTGTACAATAAATGTTCATGTTAATATCACTTGAACCGATAATAACGCTGCGAAGTTAAGATTGGTTCTTTTATGCAGTTCTAAGTTGGTCTTGCTAGTTCTTCGTGTAATTCAGAACCACTAAACACCCTGTTCAAGATCATAGCTAGTCTGACTCCACCCTGTGCGACCCGCTGCATCACCAGAGGCATCCTCGAGTTGAAGTACTCATCTGCAACACTCAAATGAACAATCTATAAGAACCAAAACACCGTACAGCTTCAAAACTTTGACAAAAACAAACTTTTACCTGCCAAAGTCTCTCCAGGAGTCACGCCTTTGTATCCCCATTTACACGCCATGTTTATGCTTTCGGTAGCGTACTTAATCGTGCAGGACTTGATATCGTCGCAATCCTTCCAAGAAGAAATTTCCTCAGTCCATATTCCCTGAGTAATCAAAAAAGTACCCATTCACCAAACATTACCATGTGAAAAAAAGATAATGTTTCATTTTGAATACTTACGCTGGTGAGGTTAGCCTTGATGTCCTCCAAGAGCGAATCAATGTCCTTACCGTAGAAATCGGCTGCTGCTGTCTGAATAATCTCCCTGTCCCAAACCTGTATGCCAACATACATATGAAATTTCCTTTTCATTCGAAAGATATAGAAATAAATATCATGCTGTGGAATTTTGGTTGTATGTTTTGCGCACATGATGTAAATTTGATTTGTGCCTGAACCACCGGAGGTCTATGCTGTTTCCTCCTCTGTCGGTCGTAAAACCAATATGCATCGGCTGATGTATGTCACCCATTAAATGTGACAAAAACAGCAAGGCTTCTGTCATATTATCTACACCAGAAAAAACATCATATTAAAACATGTCACATTTTTTTACCAAAAATTCCGAAACATTTTTCAAATACTTACAACGGCGATCAGATGTTCCTTCGCGGTAGTGGCTCAGCTGGGAAGTGAAGTTCTGTATAGCTCCGGCCACACA
>QZGG01002299.1:0-40951 GCA_006409495.1 Sedum album
ACACATCTACGGCTCATAGTTGCTTGAGAAGAGGTTTTGTAAACTCACAGCATAGTTACACACCTGAGCAAACAGAAAACAAAGAATATTACCAAAAATCTGACCAGTTTTGACAGGTTAAATACAATATGCCATGAAAGACACAAACTTTCTATTGACAGGAAGACGAGAGGAGCCATCAGCGTAGATTGATAATCTCCTTTCATTGTGGTGCATTTTCCTTAGATTTCCTTGGGTAACCTATGCAACTGTACCTTCTCTAACTTGAAAATGTTAGTGTTAGTTGTTACATGTTTCTTCTGTTTCGAAATTCAGAGTTTGCACTATTCACATAAGTTATGCACCCAACAAAAAATTATCAGATGCTGAAGTTGAATAATGTTCCACTCCAATTTAGCTCATTTCAGTGAAACAAAATAACAAATCCGACATGATCTCCAAGTATAACACTCGAAAATTTTGCTACCAAGTTGTAAACAAATCCGACATGATCCATCACACATCTTTGCCATAGTCACAGTGTTTACCAAATGCATTATTGAATTCCTCATGTTACCTATTACCTTAATTAAATGTCCTTGTTGCTCAAGGCAGCTCAGTCCAACATATTTGTTAATCACTAAATGGATTCACACTTGACTACACCTAGAAAATAATACATACTTTAAGAGTGTTCGCCAAGTTGTATTATTTTATCCAGGGATTTCTAATTTATTAAATCTTATGATTAAAACTGCATCCATTCTCCTAATTTATTTATTCAAGTTGGAAAATCATTCAAAACAATTAATGTTTGTCACATGTAGTTTCATTTGACCAATTCAGAAAAACCAATTCAAGTAAACTCATTAAATAAGAAACTAATCAAACTGTGAGCTCAGGCTCATCAACCTGCCTTCATCTCCAAGCAGCTAAAAGTCGATCACTAACTCAGAAACTTCCATGTCGTTTTTAAACCCTTTTCTTATCACATCTCAAACTGACTGGACTTATTCATAGATTCCTTCATCTTATAAAGACCTCCTTATAAATAAAACCTTGCAATTAAAGTCCTCACGTCTCAACCAAATCAAGACTCCTTTTCGACGATATTAGTACATAGATGTTGATCTGCGGAAGTCGCGCCATTCATAACTTGGACAATGAGTTGGATTTGTGCCCGGGTAATAGGGAAAAGAAATCGTGCAAGAACAGGAAAAATCCTTATGCAACGCGGGGACTAGACAAGTTTTCATCCTTGGTGGCTGAGCTTAAGGAGAAGCGGCAGAGGATCTATGCGCAAACTAAGAATTCTGATGATATATACGTCTGGTTCAACTTTTCTGGATCAGATGTCTGCAAGCCCGTCATTCTAAAAAAGAAGGACAAAGCAGATAAAAACAGTTCCAAGAAATCCCAACACATCGAAGAATTGTGTAAGATCACCAAGCCTCATGCACCACGGCCAGCGCAAAAGTCAGAAATGAAAAAACCCCAATTCACAAAGGCAACTACAAAAATTGTTGAGCCTTATGCACCAGCTCCGATGCACAAGGCAGAAAGTAAAAGATCGAAGAGCTTGCTGATGTCTGAATATTTAAATTATGCAGATGGAATAAGACAAAGGCCATTGCTAACGCTGCTTGTTGCGGTGATACTGATCTTGATACTCCTTATAATGTTTGGAAGATCGGGAGCAGTGATATGTCTCACCGTCGGATGGTACATGATTCCAACCTCAACGAATGCAAACTCTAGGACAAAAGATGTACCAGCAAAAATACAGGTGAGATCACCAGAGAGAACTGTTGAGGGAGGTCATCGCGGGTGAAGGCGGACATTTTCATTAACTTTAGGCTGACATGTTTTTTGTAGATAGCTTGACAAAAGAATTTGTCAATGTAAATATTCATTTGAGTGCTGCTCTAAAGATATGTATTTATTCAAACCAGGGGAAATTGAACATGAAAAGTTCTTCTTTTGGCTTAGAAGACCAAAACGACAAGCTTGGCTGCGTTTTGATCAGGCGCGGTGAATGGATTTTGAAGTCTTGTTGAAAGTTGAAACGCTTTCGTTTTCTCAAAGTTACGTAGTTTGTCACGCGCCTATCAAAACATAAAGCGACTAAGGATTTGGGATTAGGGTTTATCTAATCCCCAGATTCGAAAAGCGATCAAATGACACGCTGAAGCGAAATCAAGAGGTGTCATTGAAATCCTGGAGGAGGTGAATTGAAGCGCGAGAAATGAAGATTGTCTTGTTCTTCCGTGTTGGAGGTTTCGAGACTGTGCTTTACCATCGCTTGAATCTTCTTCTCAGGTTTGAGTTTTCTGGAAAACTTAATATGCTTGATATACCAACTGATTGAGGGTTTCATGATTTTCTTAGAATTTTGAGCTTGTTTTGTGAATTTGAGTACTCCTGTTCAAAGTTAAATGTCTTATGTGTTCATTAGGTTCCATTTTAGTTTTGCTTAAAAGAACTTTGTGGAAAAATTAGTTTTTGGAATTTAGACTTATTAGAGGTAGGATCTTAGGGTTCCATTAGCATAATTTGCTTTTGTAGTCTGAAATGATACGTGAGTGAGTACATGACGATATAATCTCAGCATCCTTAGATGAGATTTTAACTAGCAATGCCTTTCCATATCTGATTTCCGTTTCCAGCTCATCACAAACTAGTCCAACTGAAACTGCTAGACTTGGAAGATAAATGAATTCAAGCAGTCTAGCAACAGAAAGGGAAGCAAAACAACTGGTAGTACGAAGCGGAGACTACATACAGTCTTGTTGTCAATGGAATATCATTCCACTGCTCAATACGGTGCCGTTACTATCTAAAGGTCACTGAGATGGCATGCACCTTCGTAGAGTGGGTATTAATTGTTATTCTCTTAAAAAACATTTAATGTGGCGACTGCTTACCACAGACTGTTTGTCCAGTTTTACGCAGTGGATTACATGCAATGTAAGCATTGAACGCCTGTGAAGGTACCCCTACTTTTCATTACATAAAACTCGTATATCTACTGCATTCCAGTAAATTAGAGAAATCCACACGAATGGGTTATTTGAACGTCTTTTGAATATTAATTATGTATGAGTCTGTCAACTGTCACAACTTCGATTTTCACTATCATGTTTAAAATTTTTCAATAACCTTAATCTAGTGTTCAGATGCTGTAACCTTTTTTTAAATAATCTTCTATAAGCCCAATTAAATTGATTCCCTGCATCATTGCAGAAACTATCTGGGGGTAATGATCGCCCAATTCTGGTTGTTCTCGTCTTTTTTACATCGTATGACTTAACCTGTCATTTTCACACACATTTAGCATCTAATTTCAGCCATCAGTGTTACCGAAGTCCGAAGCTGAAGTGCAACCTCATAATACCTCCAAAAAAACAGTTTCTGACTTTTAATTCTATTTTGCTTGTTAGACTGGAACGAAAGGCGAAGGAGGTATATAATCAGGATATTTGGAGTGATTTAAGGTGCTGATCATGTTAAGGTTTTCAGGTTGTATATAATTCTGTCAAATGTCTACTTGTAGTTGTTTAGTTTGTTGAACTGTGCAACTTGTGCATTATGCTTTCCTAACAACAAGGTAAGATTTCCAGTTGACTAAGAAATATGTGACCCCTTAAAGATCCCGAGGATTAGACTTTAAGCATTTTATATTAGGATTAAACAACCAACAAGTTGAATGCTGCCCCGTACTAAAGGAATAGAATACCACGGAAGGAACAAGAATTATGCATTTTCTTCTAGTCCAGTAGTTGGCAGGAATGAACAATGGCTTTAGTCTTAATAGTCTTCCCCTACTGTTTTTGAATTGATCTACCCTATCCCCTACTCATCCATTTCATTCTGTGATCGCAGATGATGGATCCTACCATCTGGTCTAGGTTGCCGGAAGAGATACTGGATACATTCTATGTCTCCTGCCTCTCAAAACCTTCATTGGCCTCAGATCAACCTGCAAGCGCTTCAAGTTCCTTCCCTTTACCCCTTCTTTTATCTCCAAGCATTCTACGCCTCAGTCGCAGCCACCCTTCTCTTCCTTTCTCCTTTTAACTCATCCTGTGTTTCACAACCAGTTTGCTCTTTATGATTCTGGTCTGAATCAGTGGCGGAATAGGGCAGTTTCTCTTCCTAGTCTCATCCCACAAGTGCTGCAAGGGACTCTGGTATCAGCTTCCAATGGCTTGCTTTGTTTCTCTCTGCCCAGCTTCTCATCATTCTTCATCTGCAACCTTGTCACCATGTCTTCCAAATGGGTCTTGTATCCAACCGATCACGCCACTCTCGAGGTAGTCACATTATTCTCTACTCAGTCTGGTTTCAAAATCTACACATTCATGTCGGAGTCCAGTACGAGCAGCGTGTTTCTGTATGACTCTGTTCGTGCTCAGACCTGGACCAAGTTCAGTTCATTCGACTCATCCTTACCAGACAAATGCCACCAGGAAGGAGTACACTACAACAACTCTTTATACTTCATCACTCCAGAGCCATTTCGGGTCATCAGGTTCCTGTTGGCAACTGGAAACTGGGAGACACCAACCACCCAACTCCCTGCAACAGACATGGCATTCACATTCATCCGCCTAGCATCAAACAACGAAGGTGACAGAATGTACATGGTTGGAGGCTTGGGGCGAAATGGGATATCAAGGAGCTTAGGTTTATGGGAAATGGGAGACAATGGGAACTGGGTAGAGCTGGGAGGTCACCAGACATGATGTGCCGGAAGTTTGTATCAGTCTGCTACCATAACTATGAGCATGTATACTGCTTTTGGCATGAGGGTATGGTGTGCATTTGCTGCTACACATGGCCTGAGATTCTGTATTATAAGGTTTCCAGGAGAAGCTGGCATTGGTTACCTAAACATCCTTGTTTGCCTGAGCGATGGAGCTTTGGGTTTAGATGGTTCTCCTTTGTTCCGCAGCTCTATGCTCCTGTTTGATTGTCCTTGTTGCCTCTGCCATATATGAATTTCTAGACTCCTTTCTCCTCTCCTGATCTTCTTGTGCATGCATGTAGCTACTTGACTGTTATGAGATTTATGTGTGCTTTTTGCAAAATATAAGACAATTGCCCTATTGGATCAGTACAACAGGGATATCTAAATCATTGCAGACTTGCCCCAACCACATTATTTAGACAAATATTGCACCACGAAAGAAAACATCCAAAGTTCAAGCTTTGCATACATTTACCTAAACTGATACATAGAAGTAAATGGAGTATTTGAAGTTGTCAATGGCTGCAAATTTTAAAACACTTGGCTCATGGCTGATATTGAAGTTGGCTCTCCAATGAGGTGAGGTTCACCACCTTCATACTTCCCATGCTGGTTCACTTTAACATATAATTAGATAGTGTCCGAGATGGCAACAAATAGCGAGTGTAATTAGACAAATGCATAAATATGAAGGCCATCCTATGCTTCAAATTCTAACAAGTATAAATAATTTAGTGGTATTTTTTGAGTAAAAAACAAGTAGCGAATATAATCAAAACTAAAAATTATTATCACAAATTTGTAATCTTTTTCTGTTTGGTTGCATCAAAATATCGTGGAAAGAAAATATTGTAAAAAGTTGGAAGGAAAGAAAATTTAGTAAAAAATGAAGGTGTGTTTGGTTAATATTCATCTTGTTAGCACTCATCACATCAATTTTCTGAATGTACTTAAATAATTCTCTTCTGTATAATTACGAGGGTTAATCGCTTCTACAACTTTATTTATTCCTTCTTTGAATGATCGTAATTCTTCCGCTAGTAGACTCTTTAGCCACTTTCGACTTTGATGTTGTGGATGCTGGCGTTGTCTCCACATATGCATCAGAAGTGTTCTCATCATTTCCTCCTTGTTCACTTGAATCTTCGATATCATTTTCTTCGTTGCCCCATCGATACATTCTTTCATTAGGTCCTACAACATGTTCACATGTTGCTCTATCTTTTCCATACACAATATCTATTCTTTTCCAATTTTGTACAGATTTATAACGGTAAATAAATGTTGACGGATGTACCTAGATTAAAGAAAACATTAAGTTAATACGTAAACACAAAACCAGTAAGAACATAAAAAACCATTTCTTCCTGTTACCACTGGTCAATAAAAAACAACAACAAAGGTTTACATTAATTTGGCACATACTGATCAAACAATTTTTAGTATTATGTATGATCCAAATAAATAAAAATCATCAGTTTAATTTTAGGCATAACCAGTTACATAAAGAGAGTACTGAAGGTACTAACAAATTAATAAACAATAATTCTTCATTCATTTCGTGCATACTAAAGCTTTACCTAAGAGATTACATATTTGAGAAATCAAAATACTCGATAAAGAAATAACTGACCTTGATATAAGAATCCTAAGTTGATGCACTAGCTTCAATCATACTGGTGGAATTTTTAAATCCAAATCCACTTGCAGACTGTCCAGATAATATTTCTTTAGCAGCAAAGTAGTTTTTCTTCATTGTCTTCATGCGAAACTTGACATTATCAGAGTTGCAAGATATGGAAAATCTCTCGCTCATTAGATGTGCCACGTCTAAATTTGCTAATTTGGTAAAATTTCCTTCTATCTTTCGCCCCTTTTGCATTTGAACAAGTAAACACTCTAACAAGTAGTCATCCATGTCACAAGTCCACGTTAAATTCTTTTTGTTTTGCGATTCAGTATCCCTTTCCTCGCCACCTTGCTTACAATTACTCTTTTCAACCTGCAACACAAAGTATTAAAGTATGAACATTAGAAAATTTGGCAGAACATATAAAATACAAAACTTGATAAATACTAACCGCTTGTCACCGTAAATTGTTGAAGATTAGAAAACTAAGACTTTCTAAAAACAAAAATCATTTGAATACATAGAAGTCTAATAAAAAGATATTAACAATGAAGATAATGACTTTTAAAATTACTCAGTAGCAATTACCAAAGGCAGAATCTATTATAAAAAGCAAATTTTTTGATAATATGTGAAAAATAACTAGATTCAATAACAAAAAATCAGTGATTATGAAAAAACATCTTGTAAATCAACGATTTCGATTATAATCATTCCACATATCAAAAGCAATGCGCTCTTCTTAAATTTTCTCCTTCCTTGCATCTTGTCTTCAAATTTTGAATTTCATCATCCTCTAGCGGTGCATTCATAAGTTCTTTATTAACTTCATTTATAAAATTTATGTCCGGATCAACTCCCATTAAAAAGTTGTGTACGATGCAACAAGCAAGAACAATATCGGCTTTTGTGTTTGAACTCCAAAATGTGCTTCACTTCCGCTTGCTAGTATTGGAAATCTTTTTTTCAAAACTCCAAAAGCCCTCTCAATCGAATTGCGCAGGAAAGCATGTCTTAGATTAAACAACTCATTTGAATTCTCTGTCTGAATAACACTATACTCTTTCAAATGATATCGCGTACTACAATATGGTGCTAAAAATCCTCTTCTTAACTGAAAGTAAGCATCCACTTATAGTATTTGTCTTTTGATACAAATAGCCTGTCCATGTCTCTTTGTAAGGCATTGTCTAAAATTTGAGAGTCAGTAGCTAAACCATCCCAACTCGACATCACATAAGTAAACCTCAAATCAAACCTACAAGATGCTAACACATTTTGAGTCGGGTAAGACTTTCTTCCTCTATATATGTGTACAGCATCAGTAGATACTTCGATGCAAAAATGAGATCCATCAATTGCTCCCACGCAATCTTTAAAATATGGCCAGTACTTTAGATTTTTTGAAACTTTCAAAGGACACTCAAATCCATCAGGTTGCTTTAAAAATAACTAATGGAGTGATATAATAGCCTTAAGTACACTATGAAAATGACGACTCACGGTTTCACTAGATCGCTCGTGTTCTAACATTATGCCCGATAATATGAAGAAACTTAACAACTTTCTCTTCAATACTACTACGCGAAGTATCCTTCAAACGATTAGTCTCTCTCTTAATATTTGAACTAATCTACTAAATGCATCTTTTCCCATACGCAGTTGATTTCGACAGTCTTCATCCTCCATTTTTGTTAGTCTATCCATCAAAAGATGTCTTTAATAGTCACCCTCTTTAGACACAAATCGTCCCATATTAAAACAACACATTAGTGAAACCAATGAAATTACATGTGCCGACTGAACGAAAATATAAGTTGCAGCCCATTTTTTAAGTTTCTCAAATTCTTCATCTCTTGTTTCCATCTACACACCATCATTAATCGAATCTGATTTTGATTGCTTAGTAAAGTAAAAATTATAATTATTTTACAATTATAGATGAAATAACAAATTTTGAGATGACAAAGTGTACATCTGTGATGAACCAGCGTGACCTTGTTCAATATCTAGCTCATGTGTAAATGTGTTGTTGCTTCCGATTACCACATTACATTCTACGTATGTAAGTATAAACCCATACTTAAGGTGGATATGCACTCGGAAGGGCTTGAACCACCAACCTTTGAGACCAGAGACCAAGTGGCTGACCGCTAGACCGCTACTCCTTGAGTAGAAATAGAAATTACAATAGGTATGCTAGATAGTTTTCACAGCAACCATCGCATGCCTTCATATTCATACAATAGCTATAGGCTCATACAAACAATTCAATCAATAAAATTATAAAGATTCAAGTTCATCACATAATATAGTTGTCAAAAATCTAATCAATACAACAAAATATATGAGTGAGATTTCTCTAACCTGAGATAAGGGAGGACTATGGAGAAAAGGATGGTGGAGAAGCCTAGATGGTAAATAAGCTGGCAGCGGAGGATGAAATGGCTTTCTGGGGTTTTTGGAGGATGAAAAGGAATTAATGAGATGCGTTTTAGGTCATATAAGAATGAGTTTTAGAAGAAAAGAGCTTGGGCGAACTCGAATGAAGGATTGGCAGTCAATGGAAGGCTATCGTCGGACATCAGCTGAGGAATAGCGGAGACATCTTCAGATGATGGATTTCAATTTTCCTTTGATTTCTCGTGAGAAAATATTTATGGAAAATATGTTATATTGTTCTTTGATTTTTTCATGTATTTTTCTTTCCATTTCTTTTTGCCTGCAACCAAACATGAAAAATTAATTTTTTCATTTATTTTTCTTTTCACCCAATTTTCTCCACAACCAAATAGGGGATAAGCAAATAAATTGAAATGATATCTAGACTTAATGTGGTGATGCTTGTTTGTATAGAACACTCTTATGACTCCACTTAAAACACTTTGCAAGGCAATGAATCTAACATTTGCAATCTGTACTTTCACAGTACAATTATAAGTGATCACAAGTATATTAAATCTAATCTGCAGAACAACAACTCAATGTGAAACTGAAAAAGACTAAGGATTTCAAAGCTCAAGTATAATATGTTTAGGATAACAGAAAATAATCAACTTAAACCAAATGTGGAAAGATGAAATCCAATCAAAATCAATTTAAATAAAAATTAAACAAAATAAGCACCAAAGTTGAGTCATCAGATGCCATCTTCACCTTCGTGATTGTCTCTCAAATACACTATAATACTCCCTCCGTCTCACAAAGTTTGTCCACCTTTTTGATTATTTGTGAGGTATAAAATAATCAAAATGGACAAACATAGTGGGACGGAGGGAGTACTGCTCTTCGTTTGTATGCGAGAAAAGTAATGGAAAGAAAAGTGAGGAAATATGTTAAGAAAGGTAATTTTCTAAAAAATTTGAGAAACAAGTTTACATTGTTTCCTTTGTAATTTTTTCATTTTACTATTTCAACCAAACACATCCAAATATTCTTTTAAATTTTAAATCATAGTTTCTTTTCAACTCATTTTTCATGCAACCATATGAAACAAATATATTGTGTGACTGAGTTCTTTGATTTTGTTTTTACTAATCAAACCAAAAGATGTTGTCTTCGTCAATAAAGAAATGAATGCAAAGAATATTTTTTGCTAGGAGATATATTTTTTGAAAATGTATTTTATGCAAAGAATATTTTTCTATAAAATTGTTATACCTAACAAAATAATCAAAGATTTAAAATTAGGATTTTAATTATATTTTACTCTTTTGTGGGTTTATAAGTATAATTTTGATATTAATATAAATAATAGATGTTCATAAGCAAAAACAACACTTTACAAGCTATCTAGTTTCAAGTAAGATTTTAATTAACTTTAATCCATTTAAGAATTGTTCAAGTTGGATTTGCCATTTGCCATCACAATATATATTCATTAAATTACTACTGAGACAAGTTAAACTCAGACCACTTAATTTCCTAGATAGTAGAACTATAAAAATCAATATAAATGCACATTTATTTATTAAAACAAATAGTGAATTCATTTGTCTCATACACTCTCTAAAATCAAAATCTACATTCATTAAATTACTATTAACAATTAAAATGCAGACCACTTGATTTCCTAGAAAGTCAAAATATAAAAACCAATAATTTTTGTTGTGCAATACATATGCACATTTGTTATTAAAACAAATAGTGAACTCATTTGTGCCATATACTCTCTAAAATCACAATCTATATTCATCAAATTACTACTAACAAGTAAAATACAGACCACTTTATTTCCTAGAAAGTAAATTATAAAAATTAATATTTTTTTACTTGGTGCAATACATATGCACATTTGTTATTAAACCCTATATGATACATTTTTTATTTTTAATAATAATCAAATTACTTATTTTTGAATACATTGTTTTCATATAAATCAAGTGCCTATTTGACCCAATGTTCCCAGCGAACCTTGAAACTTTGTAGGAGCAACCTACACAAGTAAATAAATCATGATATGGAAACAATACAACATTAATTAGCAAATAATTGAACAGATTGGAATTCTAAGAAGAGATTGATTTCGATATCAATAATTGGACTTACTCGAACGAGATTTCAAAATCCACTCAATCAAATCCTTCGCAGAAACTGTCGCCACCCACCGAAATCAAAAGTGCTTCAGCCAATGTCGCACACAAGCTTCACAACGTCGTCGATGTCCTGGAGGTCGTTCGCCGACAGTCTTCGGGTTTCGCCGCTTACAGTCTTCAAGCGTCGTTCGCAGACGGTCTACATGCGTCGTCGATTCGGTCGCATTCTCAATCTGAAGAGTTTGATTTTTGTAAAGAAATACAAAAAACACTAACATACTTTTTACAGTGCTTATTGTGTAGGCGCTGGCGCTGTCGTATCTTCCAATTTTTTTCAGAGTTTGAGAAATAGACGCTGTCGTATCGTCCACTTTATCATAGCGCTTGAAGTTTAGGCGCTTTCTTATCTTCAACTTTTTACAGCGCTGATCATTTAAGCGCTGTCGTATTTCAACATTTTAAACTTTAAAGCGCTGATCACATAAGTGTTGTCGTATTTCAATATTTTACAGCGCTGTGCATTTAAGCGTTGTCGTATTTCAACATTTTACAGCGTTGATTAATATTTATAAGGTATAAGGCTTATTAAGTACCGAATATTAATCTTAGGTTTTATTTACTGATGATAATATAATATTTATTAAGCATCAGTACAATTTAAATAACGAATATTAATCCCAACATTTACGTTTTTGATTTTCAATAATATTCAAATTACTGAATTTTGAATACATTGTTTCCATATAAATCAAATGTTTCTTGCAGATTTTCATGAATTTTGAATCTGATAACTACTCGACATAATATTAATACATAATTGACTATTAAATTGAAAATCGAAATTCGAATTTTTTTCAAAAGATAATACTATGGATATTCAGGAGGCAAAAGCAAAAGCAATAAAATTAAATGTAATAATTCTTATTAATATCAGTATAATGATACGAAAATCATGTCTTAAATTTCGCTAATACATGTATTTATACCACACTTCTTACAGATTCGCACATCAATCGGAGTGCCCTTCATCAACTACTACTTCTACATCTACAGATTCTAGTAAAATCATTTCAGTCGTCATATTCGCGAGAGTACTTACCACTATAGGTGCAAATAACTCGCAGATGCAAGGGCAACATTTGATCTCCTTGACCCACTCGCAGCACGCCCGTGCTCGAGTGGGTTCTGCGGCGGCGCCTGGTGTTGGCTGCCCTGATGCGGCGGTCATGATGGCAGGAGTTGGTGGATTCATCGGAAAGGTTTTTGTATTTCGAATTGTAAAAATGAAGCCTTCAATTCAAATCTATATACACCTCTGCCAAACCGCGTTTAGCTTAAGCGTAAAATTTGAAATTGAAGGATAATTGTCACGATTGGAAATTACTTGACTCTGTCAAGTTAAGGAGTACGCGGCTTCCTGTTACGGCTGTTTACGTGCATGATTCAAATTTCAGACAATAGGATCAATTTCATCTAAGTTGAATCTAGCGGTGTGAAAAAAATTGAAGCTATACATTGTTTTACAGCTCTTATTATTTAGGAGCTGTCGTATTTCTACTTTTTACGGCGCTTGTCATTTAGGCGTTGTGGTATCTCTGCTCTTTACAGTGATTAATGACTAGGTGCTGTTGTATTTTCACTTTTACAGCGCTTGAGAATTAGACGCTGTCGTATCTTAAGCCTTTTAAAGCGCTTAAATTTTAGACGCTGTCGTATCGTCCGCTTTATTACATCGCTTGAAGTTTAGGCGCTTTCTATCTTCACCTTTTACAACGCTGATCATTTAAGTGCTGTCGTATTTCAACTTTTTAAAGCGCTGAACAATATTTATGCCATATACTCTCTAAAATCACAATCTATATTCATTAAATTACTACTAACAAGTAAATTACAGACCACTTTATTTCCTAGAAAGTAAAATTATAAAAATTAATATTTTTTACTTGGTTAAACCCTATATAAATCAAATTACTGATTTACGTTTTTTGATTTTTAATAATAATCAAATTACTGATTTTTGAATACATTTTTTCCATATAAATCAAAAGTTTCTTGCAGATTTTTAGGAATTTTGAATGTGATAACCACTTGAGCTAATATTTATACATAATTAACTATTAAATTGAAAATCAAAGTTCGAATCGTATTTTTTCAGAGGGTAATATTATGGATATTTAGAAGGCATAAGTAAAAGCAATAAAATGTAATAATTCTCATTAATATTAGTCTAATGATACGAAAGTTGATGAACGCTGTTGCATCTTGCATGCCTTAAGTTTCTGTAATACATGTATTTATATCACATTTATTCTCAATACGTATCACTGTCCTTCATCAGCCGCCGCCGCGGTACATTCGCGCATCAATTGGTGTGAACTTCACACACTAACTGTCGTTCATCAACTACTACTTCAGATTCTTGACAAAACAATTCAATCGCCACATTGGCGACACTACTTGCCACTATACGGGAATTAACTCGCAGATGTAAGGGCAACATTTGATCTCCTTGACCCACTTGCAGCACGCCCGTGCTCGAGTGGGTTCTGCGGCGGCGCCTGGATTTGGTTGCTCTGATGCGGCGGTCATGATGGCAGGAGTTGGTGGATTCATCGGAAAGGTTTTTGTATTTCGAATTGTGAAAATGAAGCCTTCAATTCAAACCTATATACAGCTCTGCCAAACCGTGTTTACCTTAAGTGTAGAATTTGAAATTGAAGGATAATTGTCACGATTGGAAATTACGTGACTCTGTCAAGTTAAGGAGTACGCGGCTTCCAGTTACGGCTGTTTACGTGCATGATTCAAATTTCAAGCAATATGATCTAATTTCATCTAAATTGAATCGAGCGGTGTGAAAAAAACTGACTATACATTGTTTTAATTATGCTATCCTAGTGGGGTTGGCTTAGTGGTTAGGCACCCACTACCTGGACCAATAGGTTTTGAGTTCGAGTCATGAGGACTAGGGTAGGAGTGAAATTTGTAATCCCTTTAAAAAAATTATGCTAAAAATTGGAGACAGAAAGCTGTCATCAACGCTACAAATTGTTTTAATTATGCTAAAAGTTTTTTACAGTAACAACATTCAGTCATTCACAATACTCTGAAAAGCATATCAAATGAAACCAAAGATATAGCCAGAGTAATTCCACTATTTGAAAGATGCGAGTAAAGAATCACGCATATTCTAAATCCACAACATAATGTCGCACTGGAACAATTCCGCCGTTTATATCACTGGAAAATAATGTTGAGGTGATTATTAGAAAAAAGAAAAATATGCCAAAACAGTTTGAAAGGGATATTAAGTTCAGTGTAGAATATTTACCTGAATCCGCACTCATGTATGTCCCATCGAAGTCTGATTTTTAGGTGTCATCTATAATTAACCATAAATACTTTCAAATAATAGTTAAAATAAATGTTTTTTTGTAAAAAAATTAATAATGAAATAAATCAATTCGATTTATTTTTATACTTTTTAGCACTGCAACCAATAAAATTTCAGATTTCCAATTTTACCCTTTTCGACACAAACGTAACCCCCCAATCGGTCTATCTTCACACTGCTACGTCTCTCTCCAACATCAAAATGCAAAACCTCAGCGGCTCCAATCGAGCCGAAGCCGAGCGGCTTCTAACCCTCGCAGCAAACAATCTCGACCTCCGCAACTACAAAGAGGCGCGTGAACACGCGCTTTCTGCGCAAGACCTCGAGCCGCTTCTAGAAGGCACAGACCAGATCGTCGCTATAACCGACGTCATCTCCGCCGGTGAGAATCGTGTCGGAAACTACCGCGACTGGTACGCCATTCTCCAGATCGAGCGCCGGACCGATGACGTGGATCTGATTAAGAAGCAGTATCGACGTTTAGCGTTTTTGCTTCACCCTGATAAGAATCGGTTCTCGTTCGCCGATCAGGCATTCAAGCTCGTCGCTGATGCGTGGTCGCATTTATCAGATCCGAGTCGGAAATCGGCGTTTGATTCGGCGTTTGGAGTGTTTAAGAAGGTCAATTTGGTGTCTGTACGGAATGCTAGGGCTGCAAATACTCCAGTGAGAAGGAGTGAGAGTGCCAAGGAAACGCCGCCCGTGACGGCTGAGCCGGTTAGGACTTCGGCTGTGCCTAGGGTTACAAGTTTTTGGACTGCTTGTCCATATTGCTATGTGTTGCATCAGTTCCCTAAGGCTTATGAAGGCTGCTGTTTGACATGCCCGAGTTGTAACAAGACGTTTGAAGCTGTTGAGATGAAGACATTGCCGCCTTTGGTGCCTGGAAAAGATGCGTATTATTGTTGCTGGGGTGTGTTTCCTATTGGTTTTGCAAACCCGGGATCAGAGAATAGTGGTGGCACTGCTGGAAATGCTGGAAAGGGGAGGACTGAATTTCCTAACTGGATGCCGCGAATGGGGAGTGAGAGTGTTCAGATGAATCACCAGCCTCAACATGCTGAGACTGGTAGTGCACCCGGGTTTAATGTAGGTAATGTGCAAGCTACGAATGGGTTTAATTTAGGTGATGTGCAGGCTGCAAATGGCGCTTCTTCGTTTGGAACTCAGGCTAAGAGAGGAAGAGGAAGACCGAAGAAAAATGTAGCTTATTGAGTTTGCTATGGTATGTATGTTCTAGCCTTCTAGGAATGTGATTAAGTGCAACCCCTTTTCTTTTGACTGTCGTGAAACTTGTGAATCGTGATAATTGGTACTGAACTTTTGGTTATAACGTAAGAACTAGTGTTGTGGATGTGGCTTTGCGCATTTGGTCTTGTTACACTGTTAGTGTTGGTATTTTGCGTATCTTATCCAATTGAGGAAGGAAGACTGTGTTTCCCTTTTTGAAACTTACCCTCCCAAAAATGACAATACGTGAAGGAAATTTGATGTAGATTTCTAATCGTTAATGACAGCACCTTGTACGTCGATGATGTTGATTTTCTTTGTAAAACCAGCTTCAATAGAAATTGGATTAATCCGGTGTTTGTAAAAATCGGATTAAGAGCGATTTTGTTCGAGTTGAATCATTTGACACAATCAGTTTTTTGCTTAAAAGAATTGACATTTTAATCAAGTTCGTGATATTGATTTGATTTTGGTGATATTGATTCGATTTTAGTGATATTAACAGCTAGTATGAACTATTCATTTTTGTTTAAAATCATAGATCGAACATAGTTAATTATCTTTAGTGTGTATTGTCAAAATAACGTACAAAGATACTTGTAGATCCTTCTTCATACATTGATGTCTCTCATTATCTGTCTTCAAACAAATCCCAGCATGCATGTTGTAACTCAACAATACTATCTTTTGCAACTCTCTTTAGTCCAAGAAAATTAAAGTCACGAGATTACTTTTTTGCTGTCTGCATTTTATTTAATATTAATCGACATTTAGCCTTGCAATTGTCAAGGCTTCTTGTATAACTAATATGATTTAGTTGAAAAATGGTTGTGTCAATGCCATTAATGGCGTCAATTGTATATTTGGTCGTTAAATCGATTACTATATCATCTATTTCAATAGGATATTTATTTTTACTTCGATTGTCAGAGGAAATTGATGTTCTGCAAAATTAAGGAGATCTAGCGTAAGAACAAATAATCTCAATAATCTCGTTCGTTGAAAGGACAAAATGAGTGTTTATTATAATGCAAACAGTTAACCCACTATATACGTACAAACTGTTAGCTTAAGTTCTATGAAGATATTTAATATTTGTGAGACGAAATAATAAAATCTTAACAGTTCATTTGATTAATTTGACGGTTGAAATTAATGTTTAGTTTTGATTAAAATTAGCGGTTAACTTTGCAAAATACACGGGCGATTTGGATTTGACGATTATTTTTAATTTAAATCTCGTCCATTGGATTGACAAAACCCAATGGATGTAATGATATCCTACAGTGCTACGAAAAACATAAACGTCATTCTTTAATCATTTACATAAAGAATAATATCTCAAATATGAAAAATTAAATAACAACATAAAAGAAAATATCAAGGAGGACACATATATTTTGTGAGATTGTAAGACACAATCGCAACCTTTTATTACTAATAATCTATCGAATAAGATTTAAACTCAAAATAACAGTCAAATCCAAGAGAATGGATCAAATAAAAAGTGGTAGTTTGGTTATAAAATGCAAACAAATCTAGACCATCCATTTAATTATATCCGACGGTTATTATATAATCTTATTAATTAATATATTAAATGACAAAAGGGCAATAATGGAAACATACATTATAATATATTTTCAAATATATCAATTAAATTCAATCCCTTTTTTTATGGTAACTGAAATTCAATTCTTTGATTAGGAAATCGACATTTAATATTTTGTTTTCAAACATTCAAATTTATTTAACAGACTTTCACAAATACGCCTAAATTGTTTCTTCACCGAATTCAAAAATAATGGTTTCTGAATTCGATAGCAACTCTCGCCTCTTTCAATATATTTCGTATTTCTTAATTTCAATATTCGTATTTCATTAGGGTTTGTTTTTATATTACTAATGAATTCGTTTGTAAAATCCATACATTGTACAACATTATCAGTTTGTTTTATGAATACATGAAACACATGAAAGTTTTATGATGCGTTGTTTATGAATACATGAAACACATCATAATAAATCATGAATCATAGTATAGCAAATCATGAATCATATGAACAATTCATGAATCATAGTATAGCAAATCAGTGAATCATATGAACAATTCATGAATCATAGTATAGCAAATCATGAAATCTATGAACAATTCATGAATCATAGTATAGCAAATCATGAATCATATGAACAATTCATGAATCATAGTATAGCAAATCATGAATCATATGAACAATTCATGAATCATATGAACAATTCATGAATCATAATATATCAATTGATGAATCATGTTCCCAAAAGGTATAGCATCAAAAATCAATCATATATAACACCAAAAGACCAATCATATATAATAATAAGGACGATTCACAACAAGAGAACATACTATACAATACAAAGGAAAGCAAAACAAAGCCCGCCACATAATTTACAATAAGAGAACTAAGTTTGGGATTTCATTTATGTTGAAAGCAACTCTCTGTCTCGTTCAAATTCTGATTCTGATCCAAAGGAGATTATCCAGATCCATGCATCCAGCCGACCAATGAGCTACTCAGTGGATGCAAAAACAGACGGCCCCTCCACCTGCAATACCATTCAAATCAAATTGATTGATTGATTATGAGCAGTTTGTATTCATGCTATCATTTAACGCTAAATAGGTGTTGGTTAATTTGGACTAGTGGAGATCTGAAGATTAGGGTTTTGAGAAATGAGATGTGGAAAACTGCTTGATTTTTGGGTTTTTTTGTGTGGACTAATCTATCCTTTTTGAGTTATTGAAATCAAAATCTCGTATTTAATGTTTCAATTAATTATATTTGCACCCCCAAATTAATAGCCGTCCGATTTGAATATTTAACGGTTAAGATATGTTTGTATTTTATAACCAAAATGTGCTTTTCACCTGATCCTTACTCCAAATCCAAACACTTTATTTTCTTTTCAGATCCAGCCAAATTATATAATTAAACCACCCCAGCATTCTATTAGACAAATATACAAGATACTCTAATTATCGATGTCAATCTATTGTTTTAACACAGACCCTATACCATACTATTGACCAAGAAATGACAGCTGAATCATTTCGAAAACTGCATCATTATGATAGGTACGACGCCATTGTTCGGAATCTGTACAGCATTTTAACAATATTATTATAATCAGCAAAATGATGTTGCATTACTAAATCTGAATATCTGATTCCTTAAATAGATAAATTGTTCTCTCAAATGTTTATATCGTCCAAAAATTAAACTGAATATACAAGTTCACGTGATCAGTATATTCCTAACATTCACAATCTTTTGTACATTTTCAAATCTCAAGTTTACATCAAGTGAGAATTGCTCATAGTCTATCCAAATTTAGCTTTCTGTGTTACTGTCAGTGAGGTTCAGTTGAACAAAAATGGTCAATGTTGGAGGATGATGCACATTATAACTTCTTCATATCAGATGCACATTTTGTTTTCCTTTGACAGCATGCTGTGGACATCTGCAACAGCTTGAGGAGCTTCCAAGTCTTTCAGCTCAATCAAATCTGCATGTAAGTGCTGCATCTTGTATACAAATAAATCGTCCAGTACCTGAAGTATCCAAAATCATTGAATTACTTTCTTTATATTGCACTGCATGATGCAACAACAGCTCGGTACTTACCGATATTACTATTCTAGAACCCTTGTACCATGAGTCGCTTTCTCTCTTAGAGTCCAAGAAACTCTGAACCTCCTGCGCATTGAATAATAGATGATTTATTTAGCTACATGAAATTGCAAATAAATTTGCAGCTACTGGCTTTACATTTCTACCTGTCCCATCCTGTTCCATAAAACCCGGCAAACTTGGATGAATACTCGAGGTTCAAAGACTTCATTAAGTTGGACAATTGTTTCAGCTAATAGGTTTACTAAAGGCTGCATTCTGCTAATGATCACAGAACTCTCTGAATGATTTTTTGATTCCTGAAGAATGGTTTTTATTTTTGTTGTTCTCTGCAGTTTTGCCTGTCATATATCAGAAGAAATTGTTTGTCAAAAAATTTCCAAGAAATTCTAGAAATAAATGCACTTAGTCTTACATTGGCTGCTAGTAACTCTGCAACGGCTTTTGTGAAATCTCGGAACTTTGCTCGAAGCATCACTGTGATCTCGCTCAGACGGTCCCCTGGAGCTGTGCTCCCATTGCATGGCAAGCTAGATGCCCATAACTTCACCCGCGCTTCTACTTTAGGGTGGAGCACATCGAGCATTCTCTTCACTGAATTCATGAAGATTCCTAACTGTTGACAGATAACAATGAACTTCAAATACAGGATATTTAATTCACAAAGCCGTCCCTTTTCATTGCCAATTATAAATACCACTTACATCACTCGAGACCGTGTAACAGCTAACTGATCGTTGAGAAAGCTTCTGGATGTATTTGAAGCTGATTCTACTAGGGGTTATTATCTCCATCAAGGGTGCTATATCATCAGCATACTGAATTTCCAAGGAAGCAAGAGTCTCCTTCTCAACGTCAGCAACGGCCTTCGTGAGGGTAAAAGAGTTTGTTAAGATGACAACGCCGAAAAACTTGATTGTCAATAATCATACCAAAGAGAACAATTTTTGGGATCAAAACATAGGAAAACTTACATTTTCAAGAGGAAGAATATACTCAGGCCAGCGGAAATAATGACTTCAAAGTCCGCTAGCGTTTTTTCCAGGTGGTTGTACATTTTGTCAAGGAATGGTGTTGTTGCATGCTCAGTTCTGATTCCTGCCCACTTAACCTGAAATACAAGGATACTCTTATCAAATGGAAACCCGACAGTTCAATTACAACGCGATTATGTCCTGTAAGTGGCTCAGGAGGTGTAGGACGCGCATACCTTGTCCAGCTTGCAAGATGCGAGTAAAGAATCGCGCATATTCTGAATCCACAACATAATGTAGGGGTGGAACAGTTCCTTCGACTCAAGTCCGCCTTTTATATCACTAAAAATGATGTTGTGAGGTGATTATTAGAAAAATAAGTTCATAGATATGTGTGAAAAATATGCCAAAGCAAATACCAATATATGAAGGACATATTTGAAGTTTGGCGTAGAATACTTACCTGATTCCCCAATCAGAAATGTCCTTCTGGAGGTCTGATGTTTCGATTACAATCTCTGCGACTGGACTTGACGGCCCAGGTGGAGGACGTGCCGCAAGGAAACTACGCAGCCTGTTGCTTAGCTCGGTGCTAAATATGGATGCAGAAAGGTTTGGAAGGTCTACAAAGCTGCCATTGCAATGCATGTAATAAGATGTAGAAACATCATAATTTTTCAAACAGAATGGAAAGGGATAAATCATTGCATCTTTCTGGTTTTTAGCATTTTCGACATATCATTTATCGAATTTGACTTTCGGATACAAATGGTATTGAGATTATAATGCCTTGTATAAAATTCACAAAAAGCAATGAACCCTAAAATTATTAAATTACTTCATATAGAAAAAATAGAGAAGACGAGGGCTTGTGACATACCTGGGAATTATATTGTGATTATATATCTCGATATCAGTAATAATTTCTTGTCTGATATTCTGACAAACAGTTGCCATTTTCTGATAAGCAACATTTAAGCTAGCTGAGCTCAGCAACGTTTCTTCACCATTTCCACTGGAAACATACTCATCTGTCTCTGCCAAGTGCCTTCTCAATCTCTTCCTGGCCGCAGCCTAGTATATGCATATTTAAAAATACTGGCTGAGTTTAAATCTAAAAGAAAATAAGAAGAAAACACATAAATTAGTATGTCCTTCAAACCTGGAAGTACCGGCACAGACTGATTTGCACTTCAGGTGATGATACATCATGAATTTGTCTGTAGAGCGCCACAGCAGGTTCGAGTGCAGGTGCAGCAAATCCTGATGCAAGCACTACTGAATCCAAAATTCCCGATGTGGAAGACTCGTCAAGAGACTTGTAATTTTCAAAAACAAGTCCTAAAACTCGCTCAAGTTGGCCTTCAATTTTCCCAAGCATCCTTTTCTGATATATACGCTCAAATCAGGGCGCAAATTTATGAAAATAATGGTCAACATATGTAAAGGTTTGTTAACATTAATATATTACTTTGAACCTTACCTCTTGGTAACTTAGAGTCCCAATTTTTTGACCTTTCATGTATACAGGTAGTAGTAAATCATGCACCAGACTGAGACAGTACGCTGTTGGCGTAGCTACTTCCATTATATAAGAAACATATCTGTTCAATATGAAGAATATTTTTCCAACAAAGAACATTATTATCTGTCTGAATTTACTGTTATAAGCTACGTCAAAACTGAGGATACTACAGTACCTCAGTTTAGTGTATACATCAGAAACTCCATAATACGATGCAAATTCACCTAGTAACCAGACCCAAGATTCATCGAGCAGTAAGTTCCTCTGGTGGAAATTCTGCTCTTTCATACTGGTTTCCATAACCAAATCATATGCTAACGTTTCTGCAATGGGGCCACACTGGTATCCAACATGCAAAATTAGATGATAAAATATGTGTGAGGCATGTTTCAAATACCATTTTGTAGCTGCCAAATAATCTCATGTCAAAGGTGTACGTGTACCTGTAATTTAGTGTTTCCCTCATGGTTATTACTGGTGGTGAGTGGTGACATGTAGTTGCAATCTTCCCATGAGTTTATCATCTGGTTCATGGTATATCGGGAACCAAATGAACCTTTCTCCCTGCAAGAAAATTCCATTGAAATCCCATCAAGAGAACTAAATTCCATGTTTTAATATCCATCCATATTACAACTCCTTAAGAATATATTCGAAGTTGCTCAGTGATAATATGAACAAATAGGTCAAATACAATGATAAAAATGGCAAGTAAATGTTTAGCGAAATCAATTTTTTTGGCCCTCATACCGAGTCTTCTAACATTGTGGCTACTTGAGCTAGTACACGGCCAAAGGTCTTGCCTTCTGAATCC
The DNA here is from genome assembly GCA_006409495.1 of Sedum album. Lineage (NCBI taxonomy): Eukaryota > Viridiplantae > Streptophyta > Magnoliopsida > Saxifragales > Crassulaceae > Sedum > Sedum album. Next base: position 22,503 of record QZGG01002299.1, read on the forward strand.
AGTACTTCAACTATGAGGTCATCTGCCAGACTCTCAATGGAGCTGAGCATTTTACACCCATCAGTGAATGTTTGTAAAATAAAAATTTAAAAAACAGCAGAATCCCATATGGAAGAATTAGACATACAAAATGTGTGGCTCGCTTGATCCAGGTTGCACTTGGATTGCGTCCATTTCGCCGAAGCTTTTCAGTCTGAGCTTACATGAATAGTTATCTGCGCCAAAATTCAGTTTACTATATTACATTATCTAAATAAAATAAAATAATTGAATAACAGTTTTTAGGTACCTGGTTCTTTTAAATTTGAAGTCAAACTATTTTCTGAAGCATTAGATTTCATGGATTTCAGCATGTGCTTTATGTATCTGCCGGACAATTTTACACTCTTAGACCTGACACTGAGACAAGAAGAAGATTCGGCTTCAGAAGCTTGGCAAGGAATCTGATCCTTCTTGCAAGATTTCCGGTCTGCGGAGAATGTTGAATGCATGTCACGGAATCGTTGGAAAGCAGATTCCACCTTATTTGCTAAAGCCTTAATCGAGCATGCAGCAAAATCAGCTGATTTGTCTGAAATTACCTTCACTTTGCGCACTGCAGAAAACAAAATGCTAGCAGGGTTTTAAATTTAATAAGTCCAGTTTAGAGATAAAAAGATTAGATCCATTGATTTACCTAACCTTGAACCCGAATCTTAGCAGCAGTTCTTTTCGGGGTCATTGTAAATTCCAGCTCTTGGGAAAGTTCTGGGGAATAATTAGTCAACAGTTCATCTTCTGGCTGCAGCAGAACTTTCTGCAATCTGCAAATAAAATCTACTAAGACCAAATCCTCAGCAATGTGTTAGTGCAAAAAAATCAATTCCTCGCTTTACCCAAATGCTTCCCGCAAGAGAGCACATTCCTTGTCCAAAAATATCTGTGCTTCCTCACAACCTCTTGCCCAAGCATTTAAGCAAAGTCTGAAACATGCATCGTAAGATAGAAAAGCCTGCCACATCCCAAATTTGCCGCCACTGCCATGAATCACATCGAGCACCAATATAAACTAATAACACTACTTAAGATAATTCAAGAATATCGAAAGGCATAACATAAACACGATATACCTGGAATTAAATGTTGGCGTCCGCGGTGAAACTAAATTTGGGCTTCTACTCTCATATACAGGACTACTCTCTACATTGTAGACCTTAGCGCGATGATCCTAATTCAAAAGCAAAAATCCAGTTGAGCAAGTTTAGTACTAGAAAATTGAACTTCAATTAAAGAAAATAACTATACAAACCTTAGCGAGACGCTGAGTGTACCGTGACGGAGGAGTTGCCCTAAATCTACCACTACCTCCCTTCACACCCCAACTCTCTGCAAAAGAATCAACCCTAACATCACTAATCCCCTCTCCTCCTCACACAATCGCTGCTGCTGCTGCTGCCACGTCACAGCTTCAGCTTCACTCCTAACCCTAATTTTATGAGTAGCCTGAGTTGAGTGCTCTGGAGTGAGACTCAAGGAATTATCATACTCTTCAGTGTTATAATCATAATCAGTCTTTACAGTAACTGCCGGAAAACGGAACGAGTCGGACGCGGACATTTGGACGACGTTGGAAAAATGGAGCAATGTGCAGAGGGTTGAAGTTAAGTTGTGAGTGAGATTTGGAGAATATTTTGATTGACAAAACATGCAGGGGATTTGATTGTGTCAACTTTTTAAGGAAATGTGTTTAACAACTGATTATGTTACCAAATTAGACTTCGCAATGCAGCACAACGAAGCTAAAGTAGGCGTGTATTGATATTAAATAATGTCGTCACAAGTTAATGAGAGTTGTTTTGAAATTGTTACAATTATTGTAATAGTATTAACTTTTTTTGTTGGATGCGGAAAAAATTAGTGGAAAGAAAATTTAATGAAAAATCTATAAGATTTTAATTTTTCATGAGAAAAAGTTTACATTAACAATTAGATTTTAACTTAAATAAAAAATATTAAGGATGTGATTATCTTGTTGTAATATATATTGTACAATTACAGTCAATCAGTTAAATGTGAGTCATTTGATTGGATGTGATTTTGTCCTACTAAAAATATTACTATAAACTTAGCATTTTTGTCTAATACAGCTCTCAGTCAAATATAAATGACAGATACAACTTAAGCATAAACTGTTTCAGGTCAAACACAACCTAATTAGCACGTTACACAACCTGTGTCCTAACATGGTAATACCTACTACTACTCTGAATTCATGTGAAGACCCTGCGAACCCTTCCATGTAGTGACCTTCTGCGAGTTACACACTAAATTATAACTCATATTGATATTTTGTTCTTCTCGCGATGACACGAACAATGCACTTTATGCAGATGTGAATACGGACTTTGCTGTAACAGCGATTTACCTCAGATTTCGTAGCGAGTTGTCCTTCGTACACCTCTTATGTAGTAAATATACTTACAATAGCTTAGCTCGTCAATACAATTCCGATCGTCAGAATATTGTTTACGATCATTGTTTATCTCTCGAGAAGTTGTACTCCTCTTATCAACTTCCTCTCTATTTTTATAGGAATAAGATTAAGATTTTCCTTAATATATTCTTGTACATGAGATACTCTTTTGAAAGAACTCAAATCTGCCTTATAGATTCTTTCTTGCGTTCTAAGAAGTTTCACGGAATGCCCTTACTTCGTTGTTCGCTAAGTATGTTCCCCTCTGTGTCTGTGCTGCTGTTAGTTTCAACAGGTTTGTCATGGATTATCTTTGACAACTCTAACTCCTAAGTTATGCATTTTTTGTAACAAACTTGTCATAAATAGGTGAGTTCCTCCATTGAATTCTCCTATTATTTTCTTCCAATTTGTCATGGGTTTGGGCTTCGGATATAGTTCAAAAAATTAAAATAAGCCCAAGGTGTTCAAAAGCACGCTTACTAAACCGACGTTCCGGTTGGCGCCGGAATTAAAATGGCAATTGTCTGTTCGAAACGACATCGTAACTTATGAAAAAAATACTGTAATACTCTCTCCGTCCTACTATGTTTGTCCATTTTGATTATTTTATACCTCACAAATAATTAAAAAGATGGACAAACTTTGTGGGACGGAGGGAGTATAAGTCTACCAAATGAAACAGAAGTTTTGATGCTCCCTCTCGCCCAATTGGTATTCTTTATTCTTTGGATTTGATTGGATGTTAATGAGTATTATTAAGTTGGTAAAACAAGACTAGGAAAGTCATCGGCGTGAAACTTTTGTATCCACTCTATCTTCACTTTAAAGTGATATCTTGTTAATTATATAATCGCATTCTCATCAAAAGCGGGAAGCCTCGTACAGAGAGCACAAGATCTCATTTACATGCCACCCAAAGATTACATTGCATCACGCTTATGCTACGTTTCTCTTCGGAAAATATATTTTTATTATTCATCAAAATGATTTTTTTTTGAAATTATAGTTTATTATATTGAATATTCTACTTTTATATGTAAAGAAAATAATATATACTTGAATTATAAAAGTATTAAGCCATTCTTTTGTGTGCAAAAAAACTCGAATCTCGCTACATTTAAAACGCAAGACTCTTAATTGATAGTTAATTTTGTGAAGCCACTTTTACCTTCCTAAAATACTCTTATCACATATTAGTTGATTTTAATAAATTTGTTATTTTATAATAAATTGAATAATTATTAATTAATTTATATGCACAGATATTTATGTGCTCAAAGTACTAATCTCCCTATTAAGAATCCGGGAGCAGCTTTTGACGGGTTCAATCCGTCACCCAAACCGTCACCCACGATCTCCCAAACCGTCACCTCTCCAACCGTCGCCCACGATCTCCCAAACCGTCGCCGTCACGATCTCCCAAACCGTCGCACGATCTCCCAAACCGTCACCTCTCCAACCGTCACCCACGATCTCCCAACCCGTCACCTCTCCAACTGTCACCCACGATCTCCCAAACCGTCACTTCTCATTATTCATTCAATGATGATTTGTAGTTTTTAAAAAAACCACTTGAATCCCTAATTTTATACATTGAATGAATAATTATTTCATTTAACTATATTATAAAATTAAAATTACATGCACATATTTATGTGCAGAAACCACTAGTACTAATATAAAACACTTGATATGTTCATAGTTTATAGAGTACCCCCAGCTTATATTAAACAACTTAACATCATCACTGTGACAAAATGTGATTTTTATAATTTTATATTTAAATATTTTATTAGGAGAGAATCATATATAGTTAAGAACTGAGATAAGTGACAACTTTAGCGATCTAAAAATTTGCTTTGTAAATGTGAAATAATTTTACAAGTTATTACATGTTGATTTAATAAGAACTATTTGACTTGTGCTTTTAATAATTATACAGCATTTTGTCTTCCAACAAAAAAGTCAACAAAAGCTATAACAGACATATAAGATCGATCTTGTAACTTAATTATTCAAACCTATGGATTGCACGTGTTTGATTGATCCGTCAAAACAAAGCATTAGTAGTTTTTGATCTTCCACCAATACTGCAAGATTTTTCCCAACTCGAATTCATATTTGTGCACGCACCTGAGGCAACTAGTTCCTAGTTTCAAAACCGCATTTCCGATTTGGATCATACGAAAAAAATTGGAGAAAAATATAAATTTAGAAACCAGCGATATTTCCATTAATAAAATTGTGGATTTTTTTTATATATTTTAAAACCACGTTTCCGTATTCATTTTTCTCATATTTCATTTTCATCTCAAACTTGTAAGAAATTCATGATTTGTTGATGACAGTAAAACTTCTACTCTTATAAATTCTAAGTTTCTTCAGTTGATGCACACTTGAGATGCAAGAAAAGTTAGTGAGACAGAATGAGTGCTAAACGGACTAAGCTCAAATCATTCACTTGAGCTTTATTTTTATCATCATACAGGTGGGTTGGATTTTAGTTAATTAAATAACCCTACATACATTTGATTAAGAGACTTACTAAATGCAATGACATTCGGTAAGCACCGATCGTCCAAAAGATGAAATATCATCGATTATTGTGCTTAATAAAAAATATTAGAGAATAGAAAGAGTCAAACCTATATATCCTCCGTCATTACTATTTCCTGAAAATAGGTGGGATTTATGGTATTTATGCATTTTGTATGCATCAATTAGTAGTAGTAGAGTTTTACTACCGACCCCATCGAAAAATTGGTTTGTAAGGACTCCATTTTTATTATGTCATTCCATATATTACAAGGAAAATCTAAAAACCAACAATCATAATGAAAAAACATTCTTATCATTTATCCTTTTACACACCACTATTCAGGAGTATTTTGGTCAACTCATGAAATTATCAAAAATATTTCTTGACGTATCAAATATCTAAGTCTCTTTTTGTCACATATCAGCATCCGTGAGTTCGGAATGCAGTATGCACGAACTCCTGATGCTTCCAGCGCAGCTTGTATTACAAACCTCAAGAATGATATTTTAGTAATTCCCGTAGCTCAAGTTAAACCCTTTGAGATTTTTGGAATGTGTAAGCCCGATGATCCATTTATCTTAGTGGTAATAGTCTTCCTTTACTTTACCTTTGCAAGCGTGAATGTTTATGTTGGAAAATCCAAGCACTAAGTGGCGCCGTGGACTCTTATGTCCCACACACAATTTAAAATTACAATAAACTTTAATATCCTTCTAATATACATTTTCTCCATTTGAAATATATGCTTTCAAGTTTCATATTTTTCTATCTGTCAGGTATTCTATTTTTTACTAGAGAATTGTGTGCTTCTTTGTGTTTATTATGAGATCTGAATAAATTGTAAAGAAAAATAATTTCCATGTTTTTGATTAAAAAGAAATATTCATATTATATAAAATTATCAACTATTTCCATTTTCATTTGCTTGTTAATATTTTTTAAAAATTTATTTCTACGTCGTTCAAGGACTGGACAAACTTCAGACTCAAGGCGAAGATGCATTGGGGAGGGTTTGAACCACGGACCTCTGAGATCAGAAATCACACAGACCGGATGACTGACCGTTAGACCGCTGCTCCTTGAAAAATATGCTAACTTTGATTATTGAAAAGTCACACATTCTCTTGTGCTAATTTCACCATTCAACATCTAGCATAATGTGCTAACTTTACCCATCAGGGGTTAGCTCAGTTGGTAAGAGTCGGAGTCAAATGGGTCACCATTGGAGCCAACCCGGGTTCGATTCATGATGGGGGCAGGACAAGGGTTCTGTGGGGTAGGGTAGAGGGGAATAATTTAATTGGCTTGAGAATGGGGGTTGTCCATTCCTTGACCATTTTTTTTAAAAGTGCTAACTTTGATTATTGAAAAATGTCATTTCCATATTAGTGGTTATTTAAGAATATCGTTTAAAATTACGTCAAAACAATATCGTGTAAGATATAATTCCTCATAAAAATTATTACCTGCAAAAAATTATGATAAAATGGATGGAATGTGCACTAACAACCACATTTATAAAATCGTGTGATTTATAGAGTTCAAGATTGTTTTGATTTATAGAAGCCATCAGGGGTGGTAGCCTGATGGTGGGGAATCTGACACAAAATCCTCAGGTCCAAGGTTCGAACCTTGGCCTCACCATTTATTCAATCCTCCCTTGTGGTAGGTTGTTGCTTTCCTCCATGCCTCGTGCATGGAGGCTCTTCGCCTGTATTCCTGTTGTTCTCTTGGAGGATCGTTCTTCATCTATGCGGAAGAGACATGCATGCTTGATGCTGTCGATTATGGGTTGGATGTCCGTTGCTGTGACCAGAGCTTCAAATGATTAGAATAGATATCATGTATACGATCTCTATGAATTGTGCCCAATGTAACCGCTAGCGAAAAAAAAAGATTGTTTTGATGATTTTATAGTTTTGTACTCATTGGTTCTATGAATAAAAGTAACTTATTATATAATGGCTGAATCTTTCTGTACCTCAACCAATTTTAAACGCATTTTAAAATTTAAATAACAAAAAACATTACCCACTCAAGATTTTTCTTGTCTTCCTCTTTCCGCTTTGTTTCATAAAAACTTTATCAAACTTATCTTTTCCTTTACAACCATCCTTCCTTGTTCCTTGTCCGCCCTAACATTCCCACGCTTGCCAAAAAAAACCAGTGGCCGGTGTGGTTCCGAAAAGTTTATCGTAGAATTATTGTCCTTTATAATATGTCCAACATTAATCAAGTGTAACCAGTCGAACGTGTTTCATTATTGTTCCCTTCATTGCAAACAATTGGGCATTGTCTTAGCTTTTGTTTTATGCAAGACATGATCACAAAGTGTAACACTAATTTGAGTGCTCACGAAACTTAGGGATATTTAAGAATTTGTTGTAGTGGTAGTGAGTGTGATAAATTAAAGGCATCCTCATGCCATTGCCGGATCTTTTCTTTTGTGCCTAAAGATACTACTCTGGTGACTCAAATCATCATCTTTTGTTTCTCCCATCATACTTTTTTCTTTGCAATTTTCTCAAATCGCATTTTCATGTAATTGGTAGTCGCAAACTGAATAACGTCTGCATGAAATTTACAAACTAGACTTACATAAAATGCAAATAACAACCGTAATATAATTTATAAGCAGCGACTGATTACTTTGTATATGATCCATTTTCGATGTTATTGATCATTTTATAGTTTATAAGAAACATATTATAAGTTGATAAAGTGAATGAGGATGCAAAGTAGAGAGACATGAACATTTTGGTGATGGATGGGAATCATATACGTTCAACGCCCATTTCACATCAATTTGAAAGTTTATGTAAAATGTATGCGTGTGCACATATGGGAATCAATTCTAGTAGGACCTCATTCCCTAATTATAGCCTATACATGTGTCTCATAGTGAATCTTTGTCTAAACTCACATCATTCTGCTCTGCTTATCCTCAACTTCAAACTATCCATCATCACCAATAATAATATTAGGAAATTGGAATGATATTATGTTCAACTTGCTATAATTTGCAGCTCATCCAATACGACATTGTTTTACAACGATCGATAATTTAAAAATCAAAATTAATAAATATCAAAATGATGTAAATTTGAATTAAATGACGTAGTTTACAACACACTGTACAAGATTTGAATCCTAAAAAATTGCCAAACTCTAAAATTGGATTATTTTATCTTATTTTACTCGTAATTGGGTAAAGATTTACTAAAACATATGGAACGTTTATTAGCATTTAAAGTCGGATGGGATTTTGCACGCTTCGATGATTAGGGTGTGTATGGAAAGTCATAATAATTAATTAATTAAAATCCTCATAATAATTATGATTAAAACTGTTAGACGGTAACGTCGTACGTATAATTAATTGGAATGAAGAAATTGGGTAACAGCGAGACGTTGACAATGACGAGTCTATAAACGAATCGGATCCTGACAGATAGACAAACAGCAACAAACCGAGTCACGCGCGCCACTTTTCTCGTGCCACAACCACCACGCTTATTTTTTCCACACCTCGCCAAACGTGCCACTCCATGCGTGTCAACCCCTCTCACCCAAGGGCATTTTCGTCAACTCAAAATTCACATCTCTCCCTCATATTCTCATTGAAACGAAATCAATCTTTAGTCACACAAACAATCTCTCTCTCTCACACTCCTCTGCTTTTAGACTACTCTGATCTCTCTATTCGGCACGCTTCCAGATCTTCAGGTTTGCATCCTTGCAGAATTTTGCATGCTTGTATTTTAAGATATAATGATTTCGGTGTTAGAGATGATTTGATGGTGCGATTGTTGACTTTTGGTGTTGGTTGTGGTGGCAGTAGTTGAGATCTACGAATTTGGAGTTTGATTTGTTTGGATGGTATTTTGATGAATTTTAGGGTTTATGTAGAAGCTTTGCTTCAGATCATGCGTTTGTCGTTGAATATATGAATTTTTGATGTCACTTAAAGGTGTGTTGGTTGAAGATTTGGTACAATTTTGGTAATTTTGAATTTGTGGCGTGTGAATTATGGTTTAGGAGTGAGTTTTGATCTGATTAGGGTTTGTGTTTGTGTTTGCAGGGCTTCGGGTATCACAGTGGGCATTAAATTGAGAGGACAAACAGCATGCTGTGGTCGCTGAGTTTATCTGTAGACGTGTACCGCAGAGTCAATTTGTTGAACCTGTATTGTAGAGTGATTCTGTAGATTTGCTTCAAAGTTGCATCAGTTGGTTTTCTCAGTTCCTCTCGCAATATTTCTTCAACAGTATATTTGAGTTTGTTTCGATGGGGTCTAATTTCTTTGTTTTCCCTCGTTTCACCCGCATGATAAGCTGAATTTTAGTCAACTTTGATCTCCATTCGCTTTCAGAGATTTTCTTAGATCAAACTAGTCATTTGACAACTCTCCTCTCAGTCAATAATTTGCGTCAGTTATTAGAAATCTCTTTCTCATAGCCAGTTAATAGTAAGCTGCCCTTCCTCGTAGTAAGTCAATCATTCAAGTATTTTATCGTATTGTGAAATCTCGTCGGCATCTAGGTGGTTTTTATTCATTCATAAGTCAAGTCTGGTACTGAAAACTTTTAGAGTTTGAAAGAGCGTTCCGTAGTTATGGTGTGCCAAGCAGCTGGCCAAACCAAATTCAAGGCTTTGAAACATGAGAATGGAGTTGCCGGGAGTTCCACCATAATTGTTAGAGTAATTGCTTGCTTCCAACCTCTTCAAGATTGTCAGGTTTGTGCTTGGATGGATCACTACATGTTAATATTTGCGCTCTTTACATAGCATATCATATTTTGACATAATGCTGATGATAATACACATTACTTCCTGGCTTCCTGCATTGAAGGCTTAACACTTATCACAACAATGAGCTAATATGTAAACTTTTATCTTTTGCAGGCTGAATATTTCCGCCAGCTGTTGAAGCCTGTAACGTAGATTGCTTATTTCTTACCGTATTTCATATTAATCTTTAGTTGAAGATTTGGATTTTAATTTGTTTGCGCAAGAGAGACAAGAGTTCACCAGCTTAGGATACAACATTGTATTTCTCCAGGTAAGGTGTTGAATTTGCTGTTTGTTTTTTCCTTTTCGCAATTCTCGCTGTTATTCTTTACATTGATTGACCTGGAATTGTCTTGCAGATTGCCGTTGTGACACTCAGGTTCAGTCACTTGTTTTTCATAATATGGGTGAGGATTTCAGATCCTGGCCTGCTCAGCAACATTTTGATGGCCAAGCCCCTTATGTGAATTTCACAGATGCTCGGAATGGACAATACTTGGGGTCGCAGTATCAACTGCCCAGTTATCCGTATCCTTGGCCTGCCACAATTTCCACTGGCCAGGATTTCCCATTATCATCATCGGCCAAGCCACCTCAACCCCATTTGGACCATGGCGAACCACACGGTTGGTTTTATTGTTTGTCAACTTTCAGACAAGCAATGTTTCCTCCAAACTCTGTTCTGAAAGAACATTTAACTGTAGAGTCACCTGCAACTAGTAAGAAGGATGACAACCATAATGCAGGTGGTCAGTTTCGTCAAAAGCAATTACTTGTCTTTGATCAGACTGGTGATCAAACAACCATGATTTATAGTTCAGGTGTTGGAGCTCCTCCGGTGCATTGTTTATCTCATTGGACAGAAAAGCAGTCGGACGCGGCTATCTTTCCTCAGCAAGATGGTTTTAATATGATGGGAATGGGAAATGCAGACACACTTTTTATGGATGGTTTTCTTGACATAAGTGAGTTTGATGAGGACCGTGGAGTTGATCTTCAAAGTGAGATGCATGAAGACACTGAAGAACTAAATGCTTTGATGTATTCAGATGACGATGCTGACAGTGATTATGGTGAAGAAGATGAAGTAACCAGTACAGATCACTCCCCTAGCTCATTGACTATTCATGACAAACTAAATGGTTTTGAGGTAATCAGAGAAGATGTCGCTAGTTCTGATGAAGAGCCGGCCAAGAGGCAAAAATTGTCTGATGGAAGGAATAGAATAGCTCTCACAGATGATCACATCACTGAGAGTCATGGTTCATTTTGTGTTGATGATGACACAGATTCCTGTTGTGGTAGCGTAGCAATTTGTAATTCAGGAGGAACTGATTCTCTCTCTGGAAAGAAGCGAGCCAGGAAGGACTCTATACGTGAGACAGTCCGTGCACTGCAAAGCATGATTCCCTGTGGAAATGGTACGACTCCGATTGAAGTCATTGATGAAGCCATCAATTTCTTACTATCCTTAAAGCTCAAAGCCAAAGACTTGGGTTTTGAGTCCACCACGTAAGTCCTTTATTAAACACCCCAAATCATCCCCTTACTGCATTTCAGTTTCGTGTTTCCGGTTTAAGTTGTGTGCTAAATAAGTTGGTGGGACGCTGTAAGAAGGCAATGTGAGGCACCGAGAGGATTGGGCAACTATTCCTCAACCATAGATGCCGCATTTGTTGCATATCTTATTGCATCTGTAAATTACATTGCATACCGTCGTTTGCCTCAACATAACTATCAGTAGTTTCTCTTCCCTGTTAGTTTGAGCAGTCTTGTGCGAAATAAGTTTGGTTCTATCTGGAGAAGTATATTGCAAGAGATCTGCATTATGAGAGGAGTATTGGTTCCAAAGTCAAGTGCTTAAGAAGGCATGCCTTGTAAAATGATTGAGATTGGAAACAATAGCCAGCTTGTGAACTCTACAAGAAGATAAAGTATGTAGAAAACTGAGAAAAGAGAGGTTCTTCATGTATGGATAAAGTATGCAGTAGCCGGATTAGTGACAAGAAGACATGGCTAATGGCATAGAGTTTGCTAAAGCATCATCAGTCAGACTATGCACCTGGGATGTGGGGTTAGCTGCATTCAAGTACCATACAAATTCAGTGGACCCATCCAAAGCTTTATCTGGCGTGCCTTTGACCCTTTTTTGTTTCCTTTCTTTACTTGCCTTCTTTAATATTTATGTGTTTCAGTGTGTTTTGTTGGAACTTTTTTATATTTTCTTGTTCGGTTTCCTTCGATGTAATATATGGCTTTCACTTAACGAAGGCTGACCCTGACTGGCTGTTGTACATTAGGCAACATTTGGCATAGCTAAGGGGGCTAAGTTATGAATCTTCTTATAGGACGGTTGTTTAAGGCTGTCCCATATTTCTCGCTGAAAAGTTAGTAATCTAATCTGCAAGCTTCACAATTAGATATATTCAAGAAGCTCACTCTTTGGAAGTATGTAATCAGTGATGGGGTAGTTTTTTTAAAACATATCGTGTGCAGAGATTGCCAAAGCTCCGAAAGCCAAAGGAGTCTATAAGAGCATCCACAATCGTGGACGTTTGGAGCTTTGGGACATGTGCAATTGTCCATGTCCACATATCTTGTTCATTTTTGCCGTTGTAGTGAAATGAGGAAAAGTGGGCGCGGCCTCTTTGGCGTCCATTAGATACTTTCCTACTTTTGCCTTTATTTAATTATTGTTCTTATTATCTATTTATTTAATGCAATTAAATGGTACAACTTTACTACAAACAACTTTTGCAAAGTAATATATCATGTGGTTAATGGGCAACCATTGGAGTAGTTTGGACATTTAAATGTTGTGGACATTTTGAGTTTATGTGGACATTTTGAGGCCCAAAAAAATGTCAAATGTCCACAAACATTGTGGATGCTCTAAGAGTAGATACATATGTTTGTGACGAGCAGCCAAGATGTCCTTGTATTGCAACTTAAACAGTAACCCATAAATAGGTATTAGTAACATCTTCTACTTGTCGTGCAAAAAGCAAACGAAAATTGTTTAGTTATAATCACAGTTCCTGATGTTATACGACCACTGCCTATCCACTCAAACTCTTTCAAATTTTACATGTACATTGTCAGCCTCAGTGCCTTTTTGGATGCACTCCTTGTAGGAATGAACTCTGAATCTGGGGTATATACCTGAAAGTATCGCCCGAAGAGAATACTGATGGCATGGGTCGATTTACTACATCTCCGTGGCCATGAATTCACCTCACCCTTCGATTAAAACCAGTATTTCGAGAAAATACAAACCAAAAAAAATCAACTGGAAAACCTGAATAGTGACATTCCTTTTTGGGGCAGACTACTGCACTGGCTGTTATGTAACTGTAAATGACTATTGGCTCCATATGATCTAACACACAGTTGCTGTGTTCAACATTTGTTCCTAGAACGACCATGTATCGATCATTTGCGACTTCACTCTGGTATACTTTTAGAAATTTGGAAACACTGCAATCTGCTTCTCTTGACTCTTAAAATGAGCAAAAAGACTTTAGAAGAAAGCCAATTGAATATACAAAAATCATAAATTTATTTATGAAGATCATAGGAAACAAAATTGGGTACAATACAGTAACAAAAATTCACTCCAGTCAATATCCCATGATGCCATCAACTTCAGAGACTAATTACAAGGACAAATTCAAACCTCAAATGCTTCTGTTTTGGAGATCCTCTATGGCTTTCCTCCACTGCACTGCTCTCTGTTTTGCATCTTCAAAAGACATCACCTTCTTTGGCTGCGCATTGAATGTAATCTCAAATGGATTTAAGCTTTAATTAAATAATTGTCCTCTCAAAATCTTTAAACAACATACAGTCCCAAAATTAGTAAAACTGTTTTATTTATCCTTTCACTTTCACCTTACGAAAAGAGGATGGCTTCATGTTGCTCAAGGCAGATATTAAGCGACATATAAGCTGAGCAACAATGGATCCAAAGACATATGAGAGATTAGTTAGCAAGGTAACTTACTGTACAAATCTTGAAATGTGTGGGGCTGGTTACTTGCACATTAAGATCGCTAGGGTTGTCTGACCATGTAATGCTTTTCTTCACCATAAGTCTAGTAAGGTCCACATATATCAGCTTTGGCTTATCTGTCAGAATCAGCTGCACCTTCTTGCTCGTTATTTTACGTAGTTTCTTCACCATGGAAATCATGAGAACAGATTCACCAGGTTCCAGAAACTGTTGCCTGTACATTTCAAAACATGAATAAGTATTTCAAAACAGTGAACATATCACATACAGACTGATAAATAAATGTTTCTTTTCTCTTTATCGGGATTTTTTGCATATCCACACCATGAATTTGACAGGTCAACGAGCCTGCTGTTAATTCATGCTCTTAGGGCATAAAACTTTGATGACAAACATGCATTTAATAATAGCAAGGTTTTAGCAATGAAAGCTAAACAATTGTTTCAGCCTTAAGAGTTACCATTTGGAGTCAAAAGAGTCAATTGACGCATGTCGTGTTACGTGACCAGCTGAAGCACTAGGACTACCAATCCCTTCAGGTTGTCGAAGTGAACTACTTCTAAAATTTAAGGAATTCCGGGAGGAGTTCATCTCAGATTTTGGATCCAACGCTAATTTTGGAGGCACTTGGCTCCGCAACTTTTTCCAATTGACACCATTGAAAAAAGGGTGCTTCTTCACTGCATCATAACCATCAGGTCCAACGCCTGGCCTTCTGAGGGGATCTTTATCCTAAAAGGAAATTAAAGTGTATTTCTTATCATCAAAAGGCAATAGACTCTGCATAAATATGTATGAGACAGACAACAGAAAGACATTTTCATTTTCTTTTTTTCTAGGAAACAGAAAATATATGTTGATGAATAAATGGAGGTATCTTACCAATAACCGATCAATGAGGTTTTTAGCATCCTCAGAAAAATAATTCGGAAATCTGAGATCCCTCGCTATAATTCTTTGAAAAATAAGCCATTCACTTGCATCTTTAAAAGGAGGTGTACCAGAAAGCATTTGATATAGAGTGCACCCGAGAGCCCACAAGTCATTTCTGTGGAATCATTGAAGAGGTCGGAAACATGTTATTTGAATACCAAACATAAGTAATTGCTTTTCTGAAGAAACTCACAATGAATATATCTAGTGTGGCCACTTATATTTTCCATGCCTCAGAATAAGTAGATAGGTAGTTCTTCTTACCCAAAAGTTACAGGGGAAGAATTAAGAACTTCCGGAGGAACATATGCTGCTGTTCCCACAAAAGTGCAAGCTTTATCATCTGTTACAAAACAGTAAACAATTCATTTTCTGTAGCATAAAACAGTAAACATATCATTTTATGTAGCATATGCGTCATGGATAACAAGATAATCAACGCCTAAGCATACCCGATGCTGCATTTGGGAGGACTGTGATATGGCTATCCTCCATTGGCTTCACGCTCCCAAAATCAGCTATTTTAATATGACCATCAGAGGTAAGAAGCAAATTCTCAGGCTGCAGCATAACAGCATTGAGCATCAATAAGTATTCGAGGTCGCTAAGGCAGATTTTTTTGCTAAGACAGATTTTTTTTTGCCAAGACAGAATTAACTATGTATATGAAATATACCTTAATATCTCTATGTATAAGTCCCATGCTATGAATATATTCGAGAGCTTCTACAACCTCAGCAGCATAGAAACGAGCTTCATCTTCTGGCAACCGACCTTTCTGCAAACACATTGCATCTAAATGATCTGGAAGTAGTTTTACATAGTAAAACACCTGGTATAGAAAATTATTAAGTCAAGTCAAAAGTGTTGATTGACATACCCTGGTGATTTGATCGAAAAGCTCCCCACCTTCGCATGATTCAAGTCCCATGTCTACAGATTGTCAACACGCGAACAGAATCAGCAAATGCAGGAATGGTCCAAGGTGAATCACACAATTAAAAGAAGTGCTTACATATGGAAAAAGAATCTTGAAAAGTGAAGCAAAGCTGGACAATGCCAGGGTGATTTAATTGATCAAGAACAATGCGCTCCATCTTAACATACGCAGTTTTATTTTCCTTCATTATAAACTTCTTATCCATTATCTTCAAAGCATATATAACTCCCGTGTCTTTCTTCTTCGCTCTGATCACCTGCAATACATTTCGATCGAAATCGATAATCAGTTCATCATATTCAACACATTTACGTGAATTTCACTTAATAAAATGTGTACCTTGGAATAAGATCCAACGCCGTAGATCTTTCCTAACTCAAAATCCTGAATGCTGAAATTCTCTTGAGGCGCACGAAACACAAAATTCTTAGAACTCGGAAGTTTCGACATGGTCTTATTATTCAGCTTGTTATTCTGATCATCAGAAGAAACGTCGTCGTTATTGTGATTGTTTTGCATTTCTTCAGAATCAGTGGTGCAATCTTCTTTATTCTCAGACGAAGCGGAACTCATCGTAATCTCTTCCTGCAGTTGCTCCATCTCGCTCGCTGCGTTAATATAAATTAATTCCAGGAATGAATGAATGAATGAATTAAATTCGCAGAAAAATAAATCGGATCTGAATTGACATTCATCGGAAATCAGCCGATCGTCAACAACGATGTGTGATTTTGAGAATCAATCGAATTTCATTGACGATGCTTAATTTGGCTCGGATTGCATTGAAATTAATTGGGGTTGGAATTGGCGGGTAAATTGAGGGAGAGAGCGACATCTGTCTCTTTATATTTACAGTCTTATCTAATTTCGTTAAATTTCTTTAATTAAATGGGCATTATACAAACAGAGGGTGCAGACTAGTCTGAGTTAAGCTGAGTATTGTAGAGATTCGAACTCGTTTATATATATTTTGCTCGAACTCTACTCCAAATTCATCCAGTATTAAATAGTAAAGATCGAATTCGTCTCAAAATATTGTTACTATTCTCACTCGAAATTGCTCGATTAAAACTTTTTCAATCATACACATATAGTAATAAATAACAATTTAATTTAATTTTTAATAATATGATAAATTTAATATATCCTAAACGTGTATAAATAGAATATTGATGGAATTTTTATGGAGCACTTATATGAATTGTTTACAATCATAATCGAGCTGAGTATGAATTATTTAAACATGCTTGACCAAGAGTGGGCCACTAAACCTCATGCTTTAGGTCCATTTTTCTTGATTTTATTCTTAGAATTTAATAAAAATAATTATATATGGATGATATCAATTAAAATATAAAAATATGCAAATCGGATATTCTAATTGTAATCATTTAGTAATAGAAATCCGTTAACTAAAGATTTCTACGGGACAGAGAAAGCTGTTAAAAAAAGTCTATTCAAATAAAAATACGACAAAACAGTCTAAAAATGGAAAAACATGATAATGCAAGGCCTCGTATTTTTACATACTAAAATTAAATTTTATATTTTGCTCAAGGCCCATCAACTTAATTTTTGTGCCGACCTGCCATGACAATATCCATTCTCCAAAAATAAGGTGGGTTTGATTGCTTATTTTTTGTTAATCACACGCACCAATGATACTGAACCAATGGTAACCTCAACATTTCTTAAGTTAGAGTTTAATTCAATATACACTAACATTTCCCGTATGTAATTCAGAAAAGAAATCACAATCTGAAATAAAGAAACGTATGTAATACTCCCTCCGTCCCATTATTAATGTCTCATTTCCTTTTTGGGTGTCCCAAAATCATCTTCCCATTTCTAAAACTTACCATAAATGAACATGTCTTCTTTAGTTTTCCACCACATATTTCTCCTCTCTCTTTCTTTTTCACACTTATTATCTATCAAATCACTTTTTTTCTCTTTCCTTACCACACAACTATCTTTTTTAATTATTTTTTCTTTCATTCCTTAAAACCGTGCAAAGAACCAAATGAGACATAAATTATGGGACGGAGGGAGTACTAAGCATTAAATTACTTTCTCCAAACCAGTTGTTTATTTACATCAACAAGTGTACCGCAGATAATTTCTTCAAGCCTCAAACAACCGTATAACAAGTCGAAGAAGAAGGATCATACAAAGCTGGAACAAGATACTTTCTTCCATTCACACCGTTCGCATTGTAGCTAGCTCCGCTTGTTTTATCCACCAACAAGTCCCCTGCATAGCCTGGGTACGCGCCTTTAGCGTAAATACCTGGACAAGCTGAAGCAGCCTCTAATGGCGCATTGGCTGGGCCTTGAAAATACCCGTTGCCAAACGGATTTGTAACGGTACCAGCTAATTGACTTGCAATGTTGATGATCATTCCGTCGATACCTACATCGTTGTTGGGTGCTATCAGAGGTGGACTTTGCGGACCATAAATTGGCTGGTGGAAAGGCCAAGCGCATTGTCCTGGGCATTGAGTTTCCGAGTTTCCAACCCAAATGAAAGGCGTTTTGTAACGTCTACCTCCAACAAGTCCGGTAGAAACCGATCCGTGCTTTCCGCAAATCGAGCATTGTCCAGCAACAGTCACATCGCTGGATGTTAGAACAACAGTGATGGCTCCTAGACGATTGTTGGCTGATGCCAGTTTGGCTAACTGATCTTGGGAAAGTGATTTGCCGAGCGAGTATCGTTCGACAACAATCTGCTTTCCCAAAGACAGAACCAAAGGACTCGAGTTGTTAAAAATACTTCT
>QZGG01002300.1:0-40823 GCA_006409495.1 Sedum album
TTGACAGTATTATCTTCCCCGCCAGATACAACCCAGCGTCCATCAGGAGTGAATCTGATTGCATTGACCCCACGTGTATGACCTTTGTAAGTATGAATGCATCCTTTTTTCCTAATGTCCCATATTTTAAGATTTGTATCTAGCGAACCAGATGCAAAAAATTCTCCAAATGGATGAAAATCAACAGATATACAATTAGATCGATGACCAGTGAGCGTGCGGACAACTGCACATGAGAAAGAATGTTGTTAAGAAACTAATCCTGCTAAATGGAAATAATTAAGTACTTTCAGTTATCATACTCTTAGCCTCCTCAAGATCCCAGAGCTTGATTGTACCACTTGCTGCCCCAGCAGCCACCAAGACTTCAGTTGAATCAAAGCTAACGGAATCGATTCCACTTGTATGACCAGTCAAACTCTGTGCATTTGAAATACAGTTACAAACTTAATATCCTATTCATATACAGAGGTTGTGTAATAACTAAACAATTACATACGTCATGAGCAGGTCACATAGCTTAAATATTGTACATGCTACATTCACATGAAACTATATTTAGATGCACGGCTGCACGCACGTATGCATGTAACTACCATAGCACGCAAAAATTTGGAAACTGACCAGAATAGAATTAGGCTTGCCAATTGCCCACAGGTTGACTTTGTGATCTTCTCCACCGGTAACAAGCACCCTGGACGATTTCCTCCCAATTTGAAGACAGTTGACATTAGAGGAATGAGCCACAAATTCCTCTACATCAAAAACAGTCAAGGTTCCACTAATTTTTTTCATATTCACAAAATTCAAGTAATGAAATAGATTCACTCACCACCAAACTCCATCAAGCAAAACAAAACAATTCAAATTTCAATCCCTAAATCAAATTTAGGGCGACAAAAACAAATAAAAAGGATACGTAGCTTGTAAGCCTGCTTGGTCGACATGACTCTCCGAACCCCAAAAACCCTAACAACAACACCAACAGCAACAGCGCCAACGAAAACTCCTCGTCCAAACAATTCAAATCCAGCAACACCACACTCCTCATACCAAAACCCCACACACTTCAAATGCACTGTAACAGATCTCAAAAACCCAGATCTCCTCCATTACCGACAATCCAAAAATCAATCAAACTCAGACCCCCCAGATTCAATCCAAAACAAACACAAAAGCAGCAAAAAGCAGAAAACGACAACGCAAAGTCACTTCCGCATTCAGCAGCTTTAATTTCTTGAAAATCAAACTACTGCAGTTTGCTGCGAAATGGGTTTGGGGAGATTGAAGTGGGTTTAGCGTCGGGGTTAGAAAAGGTTGGATCTTTGATGGATTTGAATTGATGCTGCGCTTTGCTTAGTTGTTGATGTCTCGTTTTCTTTGTATTTATTTATTGATTTGATTTAAAATATTAATTCTTTTTCTAATTTTGTTAAAAAGTATTTGTCCGTTGTGGAAATTTTTTGAAATTGTTGTGTCACAAATTCTTAAATTAGAAATCTTTGAGCAGTTAACTTGAAATTCTTTGCATAAATGTGTCAATGATTATTCAAGTAGTAAAGTCCTTTTCAGAAATGTGTAAAAATATTCCTTGTTATTTGACGTATAAGTATTAAGTAGTACACTACAATTCAGCAGTCTCTTTCAATGTCATTTATATTATATATACTGTGTTGATATTGTATTGAAATGCACATTTGGACATTGACATGTAGATGAAGAAAATGAAGATAAAAAACAAGAGGGATGCAATGCACTGATGAGCTCTAAGTTATTAGATTTCAGAAAACAAAGGGTTTGGTTTGAAACTTTTATTAGAATATGAAAAAGGGGTTGGGTTAGGTGTAACTGAAGTGACCTCTCACATCTGATATTTGAGTAACTTTCATTTGATTCTTGGTTTTCTGATGGAAGACAAATACTGAAGTTTTATTGCTTGGAGTTGAGACAAAGTTGTTTACAATCAGCCTGCACTGATCTGGAAGCAGTGAGGAAATAGCTTGACCATTAACAGGGAGAAGTTCACCATCAATGCCGCAACCAGAACTGGTGTTTTTGCCATTCTTAAGTCTCAAAGACTTAACCTGCATAGAAGTAGATGAGAATTCAGTAATTACTTATCAGCAACAGCATGTGATCATCCGGTGCTATTCATGTGACCATAGAAATCGGCATGATGCAATAAGTTTCATGTTGACAGTGTTGATGAAATGTCCTCTTTATCATGTGATGTGGAGTTGGCCCATGAACATCTATTTGATGTATCATTTGTGGTCATTCCAGCCCAGCCCTTGTCTGCCCTAGATTTTAACGTAGTCCTTGCCAGTTTGGTGTGGTTGCATGAAGCATTTGAGGATGTATGACTTCTGGCGCAGCTATATCATTGCCCCTTCCAAGTTATGAAAAGACGAGATGTTGAGAATATATGGTTACCAAAATCAATAGTTGTATTAAAAGAAATTAGTGATCAAGATGATAGCAATTCTCTAAGTCTTTATACACTTTCCCGACATTAGTATCTTGTCATTGTTATTATGTGTAGAATATTACTGAAGAATATGCTTTTCAGAATTCCATTGCTACTCATGCGAGTCCCACGTAAGGTGGCGTAAGTGTGCCTGCTTGTCTACTTAGGTTTAATTTAGAAGGTAATTTAGTTGTAGAAGGGTACTGTATCTAATACTCCCTCCGTCCCCATTTGTAATTTGTTTGTCAAAAAGGACAACCGGCACGATTATTAAGGAAGAAAGAAGGTACAAAATGTGTGGTTGAGAATAAATGATTTATATGTATATGAGTAGAAAATGGAATCCCACAATTTTTATAAAAAAATTCCCTACAGCAATTTTCTTGAAGGTTTGCCATTAAGGAGGCATTTGATTAGTAGGTATGTATTGATGTTTGAAGAGTGGTTTAGAGTTGCCCACAGAAAATGGAACAAACCAAATTTGATGGCATCAAAATACCAGCTGATAAAAAAAAGCCCACGTTTGTGGCTTACCCATCTGCCATCTTACACAAAACATGTAGGCACAAGAAGAGCACATAACACCACATCCACCTAACCCTCTTCAAATCAGACACTTTGCTTTTCAGTCCTCCAAGTAATTTCTCTCTCTCTTTCCAACACAAGAACAGCAGCAGCAGCAGCTCAGCTCAGGTAACCATTGAATCCCACAACTCTTGTTCTTCTTACTTTCACTGCATTCGTCATCTCAGCTCAGCTCTCTCCTACTTTTATGCTGTTTGTGCTAGTTGCCAGTTTCAGATCTGCTTTTCACTTGATACCTGGTTTTGTCTTTCTTCCTATAGATCTAGGATCCAGGACTTCACATCTTTGTTTCTTTGTCTCAACATGTTGTATCTACTTATGATTTTCCAGTAGCAAAATGCACACACACACATATGTAAATATTTTGCATGCATTAAATCATCCCCAGTTCTTGCTTGAACACTCTTTGTTTATGCTTTTTGTGTAAGAATTTGAATTTGGGAGACAATTAGTTCTTCTTTAAAGAATATGAAGTTAGGTTTTTTCTTGATTTTATAAACAGTGGAATTTGCCCAAGATTTGTGAGAAATGGCGAACATAGACATTGAGGGTATTATGAAGGACTTACCAAGTGATGGACGTATTCCCAAGACCAAAATTGTCTGCACACTTGGTCCAGCGTCTCGCACTGTCGAAATGCTAGAGAAGCTTCTCAGGGCTGGTATGAATGTTGCCAGGTTTAACTTCTCCCATGGTACTCACGAATACCATCAGGAGACACTGGATACTTTAAAGATTGCTATGCACAATACACAGATACTGTGCGCTGTTATGCTCGACACCAAGGTATTGTTTTTTCCACCCTTAGTTCAAATGTGCTTCAGTGTCTGTTTCTTTGGAATTAAACTGAATGACAAATCGCAAGAGATGTCATGATATCTTTTACATTTATAAACTAGTGTTTATCTCTTTGTAATGTGTGTATGTATACGAACATCAGCAACGTATTTGACACCCAGATTTTTATTTCTGCTAAAGGGACCCGAGATTCGAACTGGATTCTTGAAAGACTCAAAACCCGTTCAGCTGAAGGAGGGTCAAGAAATCATTGTATCTACCGATTACGACATTAAGGGAGATGATAAGATGATTTCAATGAGCTATAAAAAGCTAGCTGTGGACTTGAAGCCTGGAAATACCATTTTGTGCGCTGATGGCACAATCACTCTCTCTGTCTTGTCGTGTGATCCGGCAGCTGGGACAGTAAAGTGTCGCTGTGAGAATACTGCGGTGTTAGGTGAAAAAAAGAATGTGAATCTTCCTGGTGTAGTTGTTGACCTCCCTACCTTAACTGAGAAGGATAAAGAGGATATTATGCAATGGGGTGTTCCTAACAATATTGATATGATCGCTCTTTCATTTGTTAGAAAGGGGTCTGATCTTGTTAATGTCCGGAAACTCCTTGGGCCTCATGCAAAGAATATTCAACTCATGTCAAAGGTAAGTGAAAAAAATTCTATTGTTCGAAATTATTTCATTGCTTACCGTGTCGAACAAAACAAATCGATTCAAATATTGGTTGAATATTTGGATGATTGCTGAAATTTGGTTTTTGAATGCAGGTTGAGAACCAGGAAGGAGTTATTAACTTTGATGAGATTTTGCGCGAGACGGACTCCTTCATGGTTGCTCGTGGTGATCTTGGGATGGAAATTCCTGTAGAGAAGATTTTCTTGGCGCAGAAATTGATGATCTACAAATGCAACCTAGCAGGAAAGCCGGTGGTCACTGCCACTCAGATGCTTGAGTCCATGATCAAATCTCCTCGGCCAACTCGTGCCGAGGCCACTGATGTAGCTAATGCTGTCCTTGATGGTACGGATTGTGTCATGTTGAGTGGAGAAAGTGCAGCTGGGGCATATCCAGAAATTGCTGTGAAGATCATGGCTCGAATATGCATCGAGGCTGAATCATCACTCGACTACAGTGCTGTTTTCAAGCAGATGATTAGATCTACTCCCCTTCCCATGAGTCCGTTGGAGAGTCTTGCATCCTCAGCAGTCCGAACAGCGAACAAGGCCAGAGCAAAACTTATTGTTGTTCTTACACGTGGTGGGACAACAGCCAAGTTAGTAGCCAAGTACAGACCAGCTGTCCCAATCTTATCAGTTGTGGTTCCAGTCTTAACAACAGACTCGTTCGACTGGGCCATCAGTGATGAAGCCCCAGCAAGGCACAGCTTAGTCTACAGAGGTTTGATTCCTTTACTAGCTGAAGGATCTGCAAAAGCCACGGATGCAGAATCCACAGAGGTGATCTTAGAGGCGTCTCTCAAGTCAGCAATAGCTAAAGGACTGTGTGTTCCAGGTGATGCTGTTGTGGCTCTCCATCGTATTGGAACTGCCTCGGTTATCAAGATATGCATTGTGAAGGACTAAGGCATTTTGTTTCTGGAAATGCAATTCTGAAACTCGTAGAACTCTTGTGGCAGGCTGGTTGAAGAATGATAGAGAGCATAGGCTTCTCTATGGCTGTTTTGTTTTATGGACTACGTAATAAGAGAAACTGATGTTTTTGAACTTTGTTTTTTATTCAGATTTTGAACAAATAACAACTTTATGGTCGTTCATTCAAATTCACTCAGTGCCAGATTAGTTGGGAAAATCAGTTACTTCACGAGCAAAAATGTCTACATGTTACTGTAATTAAAATTTAAAGCTGAACTCCGACATTGTACACATATAATGACCAAAACATAAAAGAGGGTCAAGAGTGGTTCAGCTCCATAATCTGATGATCACACCTAAAATGTCACTCAGTTCAAAGAGATAGATTTTCCTTTTTGCTGACCAAGGGAGCGTATAATTAAAGGTAGTATGCAGGAAGTGCAAACCCTCCATGGGGTCCGACTTCTCTGCTTGACTAGTCCCACTCTATGATTTTCGGTTTGCCTAGTTTTCCTTGCACTATTTCTTACTATTTTTCTGCTGTAAGAACGCCATGAGCTAAGAAAAGCCAAACACGCCTTGCATAGCCATTTTGCTTCCCCTCTTACGAAAAGGTACCCCCAACCTTATTTTCAAAAACATCACCATCTTCCATATCAACATACTCACCAGTTTCAACATTTTCGCCTTCTTCTAAATTGTACTCCCCATCATCCTCTTCATAGTAGTAATACTCTTCACCATCTTCACCCTGTTCATACCCTTCTAAATTCTGACCTTCCAAGCCTTTGTCTGTGAGAGCTCCTTCTTCTTGATAGTGTTGATTAGTGTTAGTTGCCTCGGAGAGATGGAGATCGTCTGGAGTAAGGTTTTTCTCCAGTGCAGTAGTGACAGACATGTGATCTTCTTTATTTATGTCAGCATTCTCCGTGCTTTCTGTCTTGTTAGTTTCTTTGTTTTGAGATGGTTCACCCACTGAGGCATTCACTTCAGACCTCTTTTTCCTCTTCAAAATTTCGCTTAGAGGCTTCGGCCCTTCAAAAGATACATTAAATTTTGATTCTTCATTTTCCTGAGTACTTTTTCGTTTGCCCAAGGAAAATGATTCCTTCCCTGATATTAGACGATCCTTGACAGATGCCTTGCAAGGTTTTAATTCTGAAAGCCTTTTAGGTCCTGAAAACTTGACATCGCCGTCTTCTAAATCTTCTTGCATCCTATACGCCCTCAACCGTCTCTCACTCCCAAAGTCATCTTGCATTCTTGATCCTATCCTGTCACGTATTTGGTTTCTTACAGGAGATGTTTGGCTCCTGTTCCTTCCTGCCTCAAAATCCCTTCCTGAGACAGAACCCCTCATTGGAGACCTTCGAGGGTCCTTTATTCTACCTCCCAGGCGACTGCTTAATGAGCCCTCAGATGGAGCTACATGCCGAGAGTCCTGTCTGGAATCACCTGACCTCCGCTCACGATTATCGTGAGCATAATCGTCACTGATGACCGATCTCAAACCACTCTCCTTCTTCAGCTTCAACCTGTTGCGCAAGTCCGAATGACCTACTTTCTCAAAGCCGCCACCATTACGACCGTTCCATCTTTCTAGAGAATTAGTGCCCTTTGAAATCCTGTCAGATGAACTTCTGTTTTGGTATCTTGTGTGCTGGCTAGTTAATCCATCATAGACACCATGTCCTAGCGGAGCATGGTACATTTCTTGATCACCATCAGCCTCTCCAACATACAATTCTACACTTCTCGCCTCATGATCCCCTCTTGTACCATATTGATCTGTGTCATAGTACTGTTCTTGTGCAAGCTCATCATCAACCAGAACATCAAATCCCGGAGATGACTCCCTGTATAAATCATCAGCATCCTTACCATCCTGCATAATATGATCGCCAGGCATTTCATGCTGATGCATGGCTTTAGAAAGGGGAACATCTGTTGTAGATTTGAAACTCGAGCTTCTAATATTGAATCCTCCAGATGGTAACACAGCTCGTTTAGCTACATTGAGTTTTGTCTGAGCATTGGAGATTTTTGGGTCAATCTTTGCATCGGTAAACTTGTTTGAATTTGAGACATTGGGTTGAAAAGGTTTAGGTTCTTGGACACTCTTTTGTGGGACACCAAAAAGGCTCTTTGCACCAGTGATCTCAGCGGTCGGTGGAGCCGCCTGAGGATGTTTTGTAGTGACAGAACTCGAACCATGCAAGAAAGCACATTTATCACCTTTCAAACATAGACCTTTCTGGAAAAAGATACAGGGAACAGGTTGTTTCGACTGATGCACAGCAAGTGGAGATGGTGCAGCTGCTTGTGGAAATGGAAAAGCAGTACCAGCTGACACAGCAGACTGTGACCCCAACAAACCATCAAGAGGCTAAAGATTAAGAGGTAAATGTCAGACCATATAAAAGAAACGATACAAAACATAAAACTTGTACAAGGAAAACAAGGCATTGTGCGATTGAGTACTTACAGGATGCCGAAAAGCACATTTTGGATTCAGGCAGCTACCATTCAACCAATACCAGCAGTCCCTTGGGTTAACTCGAGCAGGCTCACTATGACGGTATTCACATTCACTTCCCTAATGCCATACCAGATAAAAACGAAAATGTTATCATTCAATCAAAATAAACATCTCAAAATAATGTAAACGCGCTCTTAAGCATTAAGACACCACACATGAGTCATGCACAATCAAGATTTCATCAGAACTGAAAAAACCCTAAAATTAATCTGAGACAGTTTTGACATAATTACAAGCAGCCGATTGTTCATCAAATCTAACCACAGCAGATCCGGTTCAAAACCCTAATTAAAGCACTATCAGTCAAATCAAGATCTCAATTCACCAAATCCAGCCAACTAAATTCACACATCAAATCAAAATAAATTTTACATAAAAACGAATTAAATTCGAATACCTTTTTGCAGGTTAGAGGGGAAGCGAGGAAGTAAACGCAATCAGTGTTCTTTTTAACGGCGTCATCTTCAGCAGATGCAGGTACGGATTGATTCTGATTGACGGTTTTAGTCCCGGCCACCATTGAGTTTAAATTAAGGCAAGAAGCCGTCCGATCCTTCGATCCCGATTCCGAATTGGCTGCAGCGAGTCGTAGAGAGAGAGTGTGTGAGGATGAGATTGAGGCCGCGGAGGAGATGAGATGAAGACGAGACGAGATTTTTTATTTATTAATTTTTCAGATAATGGAAATTAGAAATTCGTTGTTCTAAATGTGAGGATTGCTAAATCCTGAATTCTTTTGATTGTTTTTGAATTAATTTTAGTTTTTTAATGCACACCTAAATCGCTAAATATGTGCAACTTGTATATGGAAATAAAATCTGATTTTTAAATTAATTGCAGTGCAAAATATATTAATATTTGATTTTTGTTTAAATCTCGTCTACAAAGTTATTAGTAATTAACGATTGAGATTATGTATTATCTGATAAATATTTAATATTCTTTCATAAATCTTTTCTTATTTATATAAACTTTGTCTTTCAATTTTACCTGTTATTTAATAAATAATTATAAGGGTATAATTGGTAAAGTATTACGGCTTCAAAAAGACTGCTAACAAAAATAAAGAGTGCAACAGTATAAATGTCTAGAAAAAAATGAAAGTCATTGTTGTCAATCCCCCGCATAACATGGACATATTTCTAAAGCTTAATAATCAATATTGCATGAGACTGAATCTAATCAAATGGATTTTTTGCATTTAGCATTAAAGGATGAATGTGTCAAGTAACCACCATAGAGTGTTTACATACTCTTTGACTAAGTAACTTAGCTACTTACACACATGACTTGACCAGTTCACTCAACTCAACTTGTGTACCACTTCAGATTGAACTAGTAAACACATTGCAATCTAAAAAGTTTGTATACTACATTATCTCATTGTGTAATTATGATATTATTTTGTTTGCAAATTTTTTTATTTCTACGTTGTTTAAAGACTTGACAAACTCCAGACCCAATGCGAAAAATCATGATATTAAATCTCATTTCGACTAAATAATTTTTCACTAAATTTCTTGATGATATCCCATTTTGACTTGAATGATTCCTAAAACATATCCATCTACTCCACATTTAGCTTGTCAACTTTACCATATATCTTCCATAAACCTTTACATAATTGGACTTTGGTCATCCCCGTAATTACGTGCATTCACAATCTAATCTCTGTCAAAGTCAAACTACATTAATTTCATTTGAACGTTTTAGATACTCTTCATAACGTGGTCCTCTCCACTAAAACATGTTTCAACTAAATCCCTTCTCTTTAAAAAAACAAAATTCACAAATTTTAATTTTTAATTTTTTATAAGAACCATCGATCTGTTATTCCTCTGCGAACAGAGATTGAATGATTGAAATCGAATGACTAACAAAAATATATTGCTGCTCCTTACAATCCTTTTAAATAATTTGCTAAGAAAAAAATATCTAATATAAAAAATAAAATATTAGTGGGTGATTTAATGTCATTTAGGAATCCAAGAGCATTTAAGACATCATTTAAAAATAGCAAAAAATCAATTAATACTGTACAAACTAATGAAATCAATCAAATATTAGAAATAGATAATGAAAGCCGGCAGTCAGTAAAACGTCGTCGTGTCAGTGTCGCCCCCGCTTCGATACGTCTAAAAGCTGAATCCTGTCTTCACGTCTTTGACCTCTTCCTCTTCCAAAAATCTCCATAAAACCCCCACTCTCTGGTTTCTCCGTTTCATACCTTCTCACCACTCCGTACACATCAACTTTCGATCTCGACGTGTTAGTTTCTGTTTTGTGTGTTGTGGTTGATTTTTTGATTTTGAAATTGATTGTGTTTTTTTGAAATTTGAAATTTGTGAAGCGGAAATGGTGGCGATGGAGGACGGAGGATGCGATGTGGAGAAGAAGATTAGCGGCGAGGATGAGATCGAAAACGTCGATTCCGGAGTCGTGAAGGATGTTTTTGAGAGTCTAGATTTTAGCGGTGTTGATTTAGGTGGAAAGGAGAGCGGGGAGGAGGAACGGATTGACGGTGACGGTGAGGATGCGAAGAGTGAAGAAGGTGTTGAATTGGAAGGAGGAGAAGCTGAGGAGAAGAGTGATTTGGTTGGTGTTGATGTGGAGTTGGTTCATCCACACGCGCAGCTACCGAAGCCAGAAGCGCCGAGAGGATTGAAGGACTCTTTAGAAGATGGTGACGATATCAGGAATGTAATAAGGTCTGTTTCTCTCAAGGATAATCTCTCGGTTGATGTGCCGGCTATTGGCAAATTTATTCGAGAGAGGAGCAGTAGCTTCTCTACAGCAGTTGCTAAACGCTTATCTTCTACCTTTAAAGACGGTACTAATGGATACTATTCCAAGCCTGGTGTGACAGAAATTAATCTGTCAGGTATGAAAGTGATCGTGAAATCTAAGGGTGAAGCTGAAAATGGGAATGAAAGTGAAAGTGAAAATGATGCAGTGTCGGATGTGAAAGGAAGAATCAGCTTCTTCTCCAGATCGAACTGCCGTGACTGCAGAGCGGTAAGGACTTTCTTCAGAGAAAAAGGGTTGAAGTTTGTGGAAATAAATATTGATGTGTTTCCTAAACGAGAGAAAGAGTTGATTCAGAGAACGGGAAGCTCGTCTGTGCCGCAGATTTTTTTCAACGAAAGGCTTTTAGGTGGACTGGTGGTCTTGAATTCGTTGAGGAACAGTGGGCAATTTGATCAAAGAATGAGGGAGATGCTTGGGCGGAAATGTCCGGATGATGCGCCAGCTCTGCCTGTGTACGGCTTTGATGATGAGGAGGATCGGATGGATGAAATGATTGGGATTGTTAGGATCCTGAGGCACAGATTGCCAATCCAGGACCGTTTGATGAAGATGAAGATTGTGAAGAACTGTTTTGCGGGGAGTGAGTTGGTGGAGGTCATCATTCATCACATGGACTGCGGGAGAAAGAAGGTACGTTTGCATTACCATCCTAGGACCCCATTCAATTTTTGATGTAATCTTAATCTTTGAAAGTATAACCTGATTCAGAATCTCGCTAACTAGCAACTATGCGCAAAACATAGACTATATATGATGTGTTCCTTCGCCTAACTGCTAACTTGTAGTCCTGTCTAGATTTTTTTAAGAATATGGATAAAGATAACTGATAGATCCTCACATGGGTTGTCAATATACTGTTGTTGTATTGTATTTACTAGGATTGGTTGGTTATTAGTTTCAGTAACTGAAACTAATTGGGCAACATGATGAGTGTTCCTATTATAGCTTCAAGTTGATTTAGGCAGCAAGTAATATTATACATCCAACGCTTTCATGGACATTTTTGTTTATGGTAGATAAATGGTAGGTTGATGATAAAAACTGAGATCAGTTGATTCTTAATATATAATTATGCTGATTTGGTATCCTAGACATGTATGACTGACCATCAGGTGTCCTATTATATGTTAAGTTTTCTTCAAACCTGGTCTTTAACTTGAGTATTCTCTCTGTATTGGGTTAAATTTCTTCTAGGCATAACCTTGGCATGACTTTTTCAAGCTTTACCTTTGACGTGCAATTTATGTTTTTTTCTGGAATGGAATTAAATATGAATAGACATAATAAAATAAACTAATAAAGTGACTTGTTGGGCCAAATAGAGGTGACTTGCGTTGTCTATACTTAGTGTCTGCTTCCTCCTACATTATTATATAATATTTTGATAAGACATCAATTTCTCTAGACTTATCATTCAAAAAAGTAATATATGTACTTGTAACTTGGTTCAATACTATTCTTTTGTGAAGATATTGACAATTGACTCCTGTTTAAGTTTCCTTGCATTGCTTATCAAAAAAAAGTTTCCTTACATTGAGAATATACTTGACAGTGTGAAAGTCATTTTACCAGCTTGATGGTCATAGAAACAAATAAAAAGTTATATTTGTCTTCAAATCTCGTCTGCTTATCTCGTTGGAATTGATTGCCTGATTTTGTTTATGCTGACAACTCTAATTTGCAGTGTTTGAATCTTTTTGGTAAATTTAGCTAGATATTGCTATTTTCTGATTAGTTTATTCTGACAGCTCTAATTTATTCTGACAAGTTCGGGTTTCTGATTAGTTGCTGGGTACATTATATGCAGGCAGTTGAAATTGGGCAGATGCTTGCAAGGATGCATTTCATCCACCATGTATTTGGGTATGCTTTCTTATCTTTTTACGGCAATCATCAGTCACATTACAAATAAACATTATTTATGTGATGGGAATTTTGCAGAGGAAACGAATTCGATGATGGCAACCACTTCTATAGATTTCTTGAACATGAACCTTTCATCCCTAGGTGCTACAACTTTCTCAGTCCAAATGACAGCGAGGCTAAGCCAGCTGCAGTGCTTGGCCAAAGCCTAGCTAAAATAATGTCAGCCGTACTAGAATCTTATGCATCTGAAGACAGACGCCATGTTGACTACATTAGCATCAGCAACAGTGAAGAATTCCGAAGGTACGTCATAATAGAATCATAATGAACTTCTGCATGAACAATACCTCAATAAAAAGAGATTTGTTAGTGACATGCATAGGTTCATATTTTATCCAGATTCAAATATTAGGCAGAGAGCTGTTAATTGCTAAGTTTACATTCATTCTGAAGCACTGCAGCACATAATGTAAGGTGTTTCGAAGGATGACTTGCATGAACACTACCACAGTAAACGTTTTTCACTTAAGCTCCTTCAGAATATAAAACTTATAGTGTACATGAACAATGTTGATTTAACAGTCGGTCTTTCTTCAAATTAACAGTAAATATGTTATCTACAAAATAACAGTTGTCCTTATTCTTCATAATTTGCATGGATGACTTGCTCATGTATCTACTTAGTTAAATTATTTCGTTTTCTTGTATGATGCGCTACCATACAACTTGCATATTTTTTTGTTATGATCATACACAATGGTTAATGCTACTCTTTACTTTTGACCTCTTAGATACGTAAATTTGGTTCACAGTCTGCATCGTGTGGACGTAGAATCACTTTTTCCAGATGAGAAGCTTGCATTTTTCTTGAACCTCTATAATGCAATGGTCATTCACGCTATAATAAAAATTGGGCATCCAGGAGGGCTAATGGACAGGAGATTGTTCTTTTCTGATTTCCTATACCTCGTGGGAGGCCATTCATTCTCCTTGTCTGAAATAGAAAATGGAATCCTGAGGAGCAACAGAAAACCACCATATTCTTTGATCAGACATTTCAGCAACGGAGACCGCCGCTTGCAGGTCAGTTAGACACTTTTTTGTTTGTTGTTAAATGACATCTCACTTCCATAGATATTTTTTCGATAAAGCAATGCATCTGATTCTTGCCTCATGGAACTGTCAGTTTGCACTGCCTAAAGTAAATCCCTTGGTACACTTTGGACTATGTAATGGTACAAAGTCTAGCCCAAAGGTGAGATTCTTTTCAGCTCAAACAGTGCAAGCAGAGTTAAGAGCGGCTGCTAGGGAATTCTTCCAGGATGATGGAATACAAATAGACTTGGCAAAAAGAACAGTTCATCTCTCTCGGATCATCAACTGGTAAGCGATTCATTAGTTCTGGCTTCTGGTTCTTTACTCCGAGTGCATTTTCAGGAAGTGTTTCTCTAATTACTATTTTTTGTTTCTGAAGGTTCAGTGCTGATTTTGGATCAGATAAGGAAATTCTTAAGTGGATACTAAATTTCCTGGATGCAACAAAAGCAGGTCTATTGACTCACTTGTTGAATGACGGGGAATCTGTTAAAGTTTCCTATCAAAACTACGACTGGTCTCCAAATTCATAGCAAGTATTATATCGAAAGTTACCTACGTGAATCAGCTCCAGGGTCCCGAGTCAGGACCTTTTGTGTAATGGTTTAAGGGAGCTATTTGTAGATATTTTCAATAGCAAAGTTTGTCAACTTTATCTTTACCCACATTCATATTTCAACTAGTACAACATTACTTTCTATAGCAGTTATGTAATGCTAAGGCGTTCAAATGTAATTGTTTATCTGTATACTACTTAGAGCAATTCCAGTGGAAATTGCTACTGTCAGAGGAAAACAATAAAGTTAACTAGTTATTACTCTTTGCTTTCAATAGCTTACTGCTCTTCACTCTCTGGAAAGAATGATTTTCATATTTTTGATTCCTCGCTAGTTTTGTTTTTGATTCCTGCTTTTGCTTTGCTCTTCCAAGGTGATCCCCTCCGCATGGAACAGATAGTCGGTCATATCCAAAAACCTGGAGGATGTGAGTAACTTGTGGGAATTAAATGGTCGCAACTTAATGTAGAAACAGAAACCAGCTGTGTGACAACTGAACATTCAACCACTGCCAGTGAACACATGCAGCAGGAACTTGCCATAAATAGGCAGTGTATGTCCGTATTTACTTGTTCATGTAGGATTTCAGCACATCATTCAGTGATTGTAGGAGGTGAGCCAAATTACTTGATAAGAACAATAACTGGATACATAACCTGAAAATACAACTGTGAAAGTGTTACATGAATTTGAACAACCCCAACTTCACATTATTAAAGCTACAAAATCTGATGCAGAAATATATTTTATCCACCCGAAGTGGTGTGCATGGTAGAAAACTACATTATAATCCTCCTCATCAAACATGATCACCTAGGCTTAAATGCCCATTTTGGATATTCCAGTTGTCTTTTCAATGGTATTCCACTACCTCAGTGGGATTGTTGAGGCTTTAAGTTACATTTGAATTCTCCAGTGCTACCTCTTCAAGTAGAAATTTTACCCTCATAATGAAGTAGCTGAAGTCCCTTCACACCATGAAAAGAACAGAGTAAGAAACTTTCCATGCAAAGAAAAATACACAAAATATGCAGAGAGTTTATCCCATATGATTTTGACCACTCCACAACGCATAACACATCTATGGCAACCACTTCTATAGATGAGATGAGCTATGCTACACTTATGAAATGTAACAAACACGTGAGATTTGAAATAGATGTAACAAGGCACCGACTTCAGTTGAAGTAAAAAGACACTCCAGAAATTTGTCATAATTTTTCTCAGTTCACTACTGAGGAAGTGAGGATAATAAAAAGACAGTCTTCCCTAATGAATAAATGACCAACTATCAACTTCAAGAAAACCCTGAAGACTCTGAAACTTGATAATTAGTCATGCACACATTATAGAACAAGATGCCACACAGCCACAGTATGCACAGAGGGACAACTGGTGGAGGAATAACCAAAATAAAAATCACTAAGTTTAAAATTGAGGATTTTTTGTATTGATTTAGAAATGGACTTCCAAATGCACAAATGGGAAACTGCAGAGAGTACACATGAGAACCAAAGAACTCAACTCTGCCATCAATGCTACATAGAAATTTGAAAAGCTTTTAAATGGTTTCTCTGAGATTGGTAACCGATAAGGTATGGTATGTTCTATTGATCAATATGTTCTATTGGAAAATGACCAAAATGTGCAAATAAAAGCATCCATGCATTGCAAATGAGTCACATACTCACATTCAACCACAATATCACCAACTCAAAGAACGTTTACTTTCAAAACACACTTCTATAAGCTCAATCCCGCAACCCAACCAATGAAACCGTACACCAACAAAAATTACAATTACCATGACCATCAGCATTGTAATCCAAATTCAAGTTGGGCACGCCATGTGATTCTCTATTAGAGTCCCATCCACTGTTTCCCGCAATCTGCTGTATTAAATCTCTGGAAACAATAAATTCCAGCCAACACAAAAACCTAAGTATAAAAATACAAAACCAACAAGCACATTCAACACGGTCTGAACAAGTAAAAAACTGAAGCTCACTCATTTCCAGTCCCTGCAGCTTCCCTAGACATAACAGTGCTCACACCATCTCTAAAGATCCCCATCTTCCTCTGCTCCAAAAGAAACGTCTTGGTAATCAAATTACAAAACAAATACACAAACTGCACCGAATCATTCCCAGGCACCGGATAACTAATCTTCCTAAACAAATCCGGCGGCATACTCGAATCCACCAAAGCCACAATAGGAATCTGCAATTTTGCCGCCTCATTAATAACCGAACTCTTCCTCTCCGTATCCATAATCACCAAACAATCCGGCAATTGCGCAGGCGCAAAACACAGCTTCTTATTCCTAGACCTAAACTTCTTAGGACTATTACTATTAGTCAAAAACCCTCCCATCCTCCATAAAGCATTGTTCATTTTCACACCAATTTTATCCGTCATTTCTTCAACAATCTCGTCATGGAGAGGATTAGTATTGACAAAGAGAAACCTTCCGTTTAATCGGACGAGTGATCCGATGAAATTGCAAGCACTTCGGAGGCAAATTAGGGTTTTGTCAGCATCGAAGATTGCGATGTTGTTGCGCGTGCCGTCCGTGTAGACTTTGAGATGCTGCGCGACGTAGCGACGGCCTATGTGCGCATTGGTGCTTAGTAGCTTCTGGATCAGGACGGAGTGGATCGTCATCGGCGCGATGCGGTGTGGAATCTTCCGCCGCGGTTTGTGAAACCCTAGAGAATGACGTGGATCCGATTCCATAAATCGGGTCGGGTCAGATCGAATCAAATCAGGTCGGATATAAACAGGTCAGGTCGGTTCGGGTATAAATTGTCGAAACGGATAATCTCGACCACCACAACTAGAGAGAAATGTACTGCGTAGTTTTCGTGATCATCAGAAAAATGCCGATCAATTTTCGGTCGCTGGATTTTTTCATGCACTTTCCATCTGCATGCATTTGTTGATTATTGAAACGGTGATTGCATCGGCGGCATGGATTCCGTTTTTATCAATATCTTCCAGTTCGTCGGATTTCTCTTGATTTTTGTCATTTCGGTTCAATCGGCGGACCCGGTGAATCAGAAGCCGGCCGGTTGTAACAATGAGATGAAGACGGTAAGATCAGTTTCATGATCCATTGCATTTTGTTTCGTCGGATTCTGATTTAGAGTTAGTTTGATACGAAGTGATATTATCCGACTTGTCCTTCGTTACTTTTTGATTGATATATTCATATGTAATTGTTTACATTGAGTTTTTATAGTGAATACATTTTTATTTCAGGTGAAAGTTAAGAATTGGGTGAATGGAAAAGAGGAAGATTTTATAGTTGGTTTGTGTGCGGAATTTGGAACAGTGTTGCCTGAAGAGTTCGATAAAAGTGTGAAACTGCCTGCTGTTGTTGCAAATCCACCAGACTGTTGTGCTGCTTCGTCATCAAAGGTCCAATTCGATTTGTCAGATTACTTTGATGTTTAATATCTGTCGCCTTATTATAGCTGACTTAAAAACAGTTGATGCACAGTGTGCCTGACTTATGTCATGTCAATAAAAAATCAGACTAGCTTATAAAAATGTTCTAGATATATAACACTGGAAATGTGGAGTTTTGAATTGGAGTTTCTTTTTTAATCTTGGCTCATTTCCGCAAACCCTCACTAAGTGTAATTTTGAAACATTAATTTCTGTA
Source organism: Sedum album (assembly GCA_006409495.1). NCBI lineage: Eukaryota > Viridiplantae > Streptophyta > Magnoliopsida > Saxifragales > Crassulaceae > Sedum > Sedum album. The sequence goes on from QZGG01002300.1 coordinate 17,972, forward strand.
TAGAGTAGAAATGCAGTTCCCCAACTTAGTCATGTGAAAATACAGGGATTTTCATCCTGCTTATACAACTTGTGGGCACTTATTAGTGTCAATTTAAGTGATAGTGATATCTAACCATGAGCCTTATTGTTTCAGTTAGGTGGTTCTGCTGCTTTGTGCGTCCGTGGTACTTGTACTTTTATAGAAAAGGCAGAAGTTGCTCAAAAAGGAGGGGCCAAGGCGCTAGTTATGATTAATGACAAAGATGGTGTGGGCTGGCTTTTGTTATTACGAGCTTTTTGTTTTAATTTTGACATTTTTTTATTAAAGTTGAATTTTTGTCATCCAGAGACAAATGAGATGACTTGTTCTCAAAATGGCACTGGAGCTAGCATTGGAATTCCTGTGGTCAGTATTGCAAAGTTTGCTGGTGACACTTTAAATAAATCACTGGTTGACGGAAGTAAAGGTATGTGTAAGACCTTTAGACATTCGATTCGCAATATAATTTCTTTTCAAAGAGTAACTATAAGACTATAAGTTACATGAACCTCCATGTCCAGGACCTTGTACAGCATATAATGAAACAAAATTATTATCTTGCTTGTTGATATCTGCATTTGTTTCTATTGCAGTTGAAGTCTTATTGTATGCACCTGTTAGACCAACTATCGACTATTCAGTGATCTTCCTATGGTTGATGGCTACTGGAACTGTTGCGTGTGCAACCCTTTGGTCTGAAATTGTGGAACCTGATGGTAACTACGGTTCTCCTAAGGTTTGTTTAAAGCAGGTTCCGAGCCATCGTTTACTGATTAGATTATTGATTCAAATCTCACCTTACATCGTAAGTTAAAGATAGGCTGCGAAAACGTAGTTCAGTTTGTAGCTTTGCAAGGTCAATACTACAACTTTGCTTTTTGACTCTTAAAACACAAGTCCTGGAGTAATGCTAAAATATGCAGTCTATCAGGCTCAAAGACCTTTTGTCTTATTACTTAGCCTACTTAATTATATTATTGAGGTAGTTAGTTTACGAGCTCCCAAGTATAGATCATTTTTACCAAATTAAATATGCATTTGTATCTAGATAAAAAAACATCTATATCAACCTTGTAAATAGCAGTGAATGCCGGCTGTAATGTTTTTCATTTTACCTAACTATCAATTTCTGACTGTTACTCATTTTTATACCTGCCAGGCAGGGGGAGAGAATGCAGAAGATGAGACCTTAGATTTATCAGTGAAGAGTGCAATAATGTTTGTCATATCTGCATCTGCCTTTCTGGTGTTGCTATTCTTTTTTATGTCAGCGTGGTTCGTCTTGTTGCTGATCGTGCTTTTCTGTATCGGTGGTGTTGAGGTATATGGTCATTTATACACATTCAATTATCAATGTTACACCTACTTAAACAAGTGTTTCTGTTCGGATAGCATAATAGCCCTCCTTAATAGACCCGGGTCTTTTTTGTAAATAGTAGTTAAATGAGGTCTTTTGTAATCAGTGCAATTGTAGCCCTAGTGCAATCCTTTCCTACTTTCATCAGAAGAAACAATGTGCCCGTTTCAGAAGTCTGAACATATATACTGGCTCTTTTTACTTGAACAATATTGGGTGTGGTTTTATGTTATTGTGTGATCGTGGTAATTTTCATTTAGCCATGACTTTATAAAACATGTATGTGACTTTGGAATCAGTTCTACAGTATATACTCTTGGTTTTTCTTTAGTCTAAAGAAGCCCTTATGCAGTCATGTCGAATTGCACATGGCGATAACTTATCCCCTTTTTTCACTTTGTTCAGGGAATGCATACGATCATAACGTCTCTAATTCACAGGTTATATCTAATATTTCTTTCGTAATATTGCTTTGTTAATTACTCATATACCATGTCATTCCTCATTTTTACTATTCAGCAAATGGAGGAATTTTGGCCGGAAGACATTTCCTTTACCTCTCATCGGGAATACTTCATATCTCTCATTCACCGTCCTCATACTTTGTATATCATTCGCAACCTTCTGGGTTGCAAATCGACGGGCAGCATACAGCTGGATCGGGCAAGATGTTCTTGTATGTTCCAAATTTACATTGTATCTTCATTCTTTGATGATCTTATACTTGGAATACGTGGGCTTGCTGCGTATTTCGGAGACTCGCATTCCTCCATTTCTCTTATTATTTTTCCTTAGTTACAGTACTATGTTTTCTGCATGACATTTCCAACATCACATATGCTGGTTGAACATAAAGAATGGATCCACGTTTCAATCATCCAAGAATCTTGATGTAGCATGCATCTAATTGAGGCTTCTGGGAATTAATCACCGAATGTTTAGTTTCTCCTCTTGAAATCATTTCTAACCATTTCATTTTTCATGACAGGGCATATCCTTGATGCTGAGTGTCCTGCAAGTTGCTCGGTTGCCGAATATTATGGTAAAAACTTTCCCCACATTCATTGAAGAGTATGTGTCATATCTTTCCTAATTTATATTTATTGTATTCAGGTAGCTACCGTCCTTCTCTGTTTTGCATTTGTTTACGACATATTTTGGGTCTTTCTTTCACCCCTGATTTTTCATCAAAGTGTGATGATTGCGGTAAGCGATTTTTTGGCTTTTTAGAACAAATTCTTGTTCTGAATTAAAAAGAAAGATAAAATACAAGAAAATTTGTTTAGTTCTTGACTTTCAATCCAAGGCCATTTCCCTTCCCTTTCCCTTCACACCCGTCCCTTGTCGAAGAGTATACATCCCCTGTCCTTATTAGCGGCCTTCCTTCTTGATGTGCTCATAGGTTGCCCGTGGAGATAATAGTGGTGGTGAATCTATTCCCATGCTTTTGAGAATCCCACGTATCCTTGATCCTTGGGATGGTTATGATATGATTGGATTTGGGGATATTCTTTTCCCAGGCTTACTGGTCGCGTTTACCCGAAGGTACTTTCATTATCTGATTCTGGCAAATAAAATGTTCGATCTGTGTTCCACATGACAATAGACACATTCAAACAGTATCCATGTTAATTTTTCATTGATTGCCGACTTCGTTAATGCAGATTTGACAAAGCAAATAATAAGAAAAAATTCAGTGGATATTTCCCTTGGCTGATGATCGGCTATGGATGTGGTGGGTGGTTTTCATCTCAACCCCTGCCAAACTCTTTGCATTAGTAAAATTATATACTAATGATAACACGAGCAAAGCCACTGGCTATTAATTGTAGAGTATGTGAACTGCGATATATTATTGATATCTTACCATCATGGCTGATGGCACTGCTAGCAACACTTTTTAACAAAAATTGCTTATTCACCAGCATTTGGCCTTCTTCGCAGGACTTGCCTTCACGTACATCGGTCTGTATCTGATGAAGGGCCATGGTCAACCCGCTCTCCTTTATCTTGTTCCATGTACTCTAGGTATGCATTCTATCTATTCCCCTGGCGGTCAATGCATAATATTCATTTTCCTGTTCATAGATTATTATCCATCTACTTGAGATTTCATAAGAGAAATATGAGTGTATTGGGCAGATAAATTCTTGCGAATTCAAAACTATATGTTTATTCCATTAAGATGTATGTATTATATTGGATTTTTTTTTGGAGGGAAACCATCATCGAATTGAGTGTGACCTAACCTGATGTTGTTTTGCAATTACCAGGGGTGACTGTGGTGCTGGGGAATAAGAGGTGAACTAAAGGAGCTTTGGACTAATACCCCAATCTCATCAACACTAGGCAATGTTTAGTTTTCACAAACGCAAAGTCACCTCCATGCATATTATCAGTTAATTCAGGTTAGCTGTTCATCTACTCCTTGCTGGTGAAGAAACTCGACTGATGCCAAAAGGTGACATTATTTACTTGAGAGGGCAAATTGTACAGATGAGTCTAGGCATGTTTGGCAGCCACTTCCTTTTGAACGTAGGGATGCCATTTTTGTAAGAAAGTGCATTCTCAACACTCTTCTTGCTTGCTCGTAAATTTGTTAGCTTTGAGTTTAAAATGATATCGATGAGTCTTCTGAAACGGATTTTAATAAATTTTTGTAATTTTATTATCAAAAAGTCGAACCAAGTCGTTTGGAATAGCACATGAATAACTGTTTAAAATGGTAGCACATTAATTTTTTTAAAAGATGTTTGGAATAATCTACAAGCCATAATTTAACCAACTCCTTATCTCATGGCGCGAAAATGTAAAAAAAAATACAAAAAGCGGAAACCATCACGGCGTCGTTTCAGTTCATTTGCATTCTTCGAACCAAAGCAAGCAGTTGGGTTCCTAGGGCGAGGCGCAAAACGTGTGGCGATGTTGAAAGGACGAGAAAGCCTGATCCGATTAATCGGTAAACGACGACGTCTGAGCCGCGACCCGAACCTCATCCTATCCTCTCCGCCGCCGACGCCGCATCTCCAGGTACTGTTAGACTTGCTTTAACCTGATTTTAATTGTTAGCAATAGACTTTGTTGCTTTAATGTTTAATTCGTGGTTGATTAGTTTATAGTTTATTTGATGCGAATGTAATTGAGTTTTAGGGAGGAGAGATTGAGTTGAAGAAGGATGATACTGAGGTTGCTGTTGTTAAGGAGGAAGTTGAGGCAGAGAGTTCGGAATTGTCTAGGGATTGGGTTAATTGCCCTGTGTGTGGGAGTAGAGTGCGTGGAGGGGATTATGCTGTCAATTCTCATCTAGGTAACTCATTTACTCTACTTATTTGACTGTACCTTTTATAAATTGATAATTGATGTGTATAGTGATTAATAAAGTGAGTTTTGGGGAGTGTTTTTCAGTTGTAAATAAGTGTCATTTGTTGACTGCGCCTTAAAATATGTAAGCAATGAGTAGGCTAGTAGCGTTGTAGATCAGGACATATGAGAGCCAGTCTGACATTTAGACCAGTTGAGTTTATACATAATTGTAAGCAATGTTTTTATTAGACTCTGGTGAAGGGCTTTGGTGCGTAGAAATGTTGCCAGTCATATAAATTTTTTGTCATATTTAGGGCCAAGATTTCTTTTGCTTGCGCTTTGATTTTAGTTGAAATGAAATAAAGCTGCTGTGCTCTTTTGTGGGACACTTATTTTGATTGGTTAAGTGTTTCAGATATCTGCCTTGCTAAAGGAAAGAAACGGAAGCTGAATCAGGCCACGCTTTTCCAGTTGAAGTATTCCGCAACAACTAAATGTCAGATTAGTAGTCCATGCAACAGTGTTTTTAGTCCTGTTAATCAAACGGATCAGCCCTTTTTGTCCTTTGTTCAGGATTCTGATCCTGAAAAGTTTCCTCATGATTTGCTCAAATATACTGAGAAGTCCATGGAATTGCCAGTTTGTACCTCATTTGAAGACCAAAGTGCTATTAAGTTATCTGATGGAAAGGAATCAAAGGATAATACTTTGTATCAAATAAAGATGCCACCAAACAATAACATTTTGAGTCCGCAAGGTCAGCTAGTCATTGAAACCTTTATCGTTGGCCGTAGGTTTAGTAAAGAAAAGGAAATTCTGGTGGGAACAAGCATCATTCTTCTCAGGGATCCAACCAATTTAAAAGATTGCAATGCCATAAAGGTTTGTTTTCATTTGAGTGTTCAGTTTATATGTTCATCGATTACCACAATGAACACTGAATAGTTCTTTTGAGTCAGGTTCTTTCCGCTGATTCCGAATCACCTAAAGTATTTGGCTATCTTCCTCGGGAATTGTCTGAATATCTTTCGCCTTTAGTTGAGAAATTCTCTTTAAGCTTCGAGGTAAGTATGTCTCTTCCATAATTATCTCCTTGTTAGTTAGGCTTTATTTCTCTGTCCGGGATGATGATGATGATGAAGTAACTGGTAAACCTTAGACAGCCTAAATGGGAAGTAATAAAAATTCTAAGATGATTCCGGTCAATTTATTTGTATTCTCATCAATAATTGTGAGGCACGGAGGTCTGTGATAAACCCGAAACATACCTATGAAATATCTTAAAAGGTTGTGTAAATATTCTGATTGCTTTCAGTCCAATAGCATCCAGTGTTTCCATGTTACCACACGCAATACATCTGTCACAGTTCACTCGCTTCTCATACGAAAATAGGTTCTTTCATGTTGTTATTTGACCAGTTTGTCTGTCTTTCAGGGATGTGTAACTTCACTACCAAGGCAATCTCTTGGTTCTGTTCCTATCAGAATAAGTTGTCCAACTCTTGAATCTTATAACGTGCATGACATTGAAGAATTCAATTTAACATGGGCTAATGTAGTTCATGTGGTCGAATTAGCAAAGAATAGCCTGATTGGGAAAACAAAATCCCAGGAAAACTTTTCTCTTCTAATTAAAGAGGTGCTGCAGAACAATAGTCATCTGTTCACTGATGACGAGTTGAGCCTCTTGGGTAATTCTTATGGCTTGATGGTCAGTATCGCATTTGGTCTCGCCTTATCTATAAATGATGAATTTTATTGATTACTGGCAGAATCTTTCTCCGGGTTGTCAGATGACAGTCAGAGGCTCTTCATTCGCCTATATATGCGTAAAGGTATATTTACCAAGGTGTAATTTTTTAATGTGTTTACCTCGCTTAGACGGTTTTTTCCTATTTTGTTTAACATTTTTAGAGGGTGTTCATGCTGGTTATGTTGTATATTTACTGAACCATCGAGACCAATCATCTTCAGAAGCATGACTTCATTCTTGTACTAACATCTAGATATTTGAGTAATTTGACATATATATTGTGTGAGCCTCTGAGAGGGACAATGTTGGGGGACATTTGATTTGATTAATATATTGCCTTATACATACAGGGCCTTGGTTCAGGCTTAATACTGTCTCCTATGCTGAGATAAAAACTATTGAAGAGGCTGCTCAGGAGCTAGCTGGTACCTTTTGGCTGCATTTTGTTGCTCTTCTAACCATCAAGTTGTTAAATAATATGGAATAAATAAAAATTGGTTTGTGGCAGAAAAAGGTTACCTCAGGTTTTCCTCTGATGAACTTCAACTTGATGACCTGAAGAGGATTCTGAACATTCTTACAATCCCTGATTTGCGCAATGTACTGCACGTGACTAATAAGGTGTGGGAAGCTGTAATTTGTTAGTGATCCATATTGAGGCAATGTATTGGACAGATCAGTTGTTACCTTCATATGGTACTAAGTGTTTCCTCTTGTGTGCCAGCAAAAGAATCATGTTACAAAAAAACAGGACATCATTGCATCACTTGTCTCATCCTATGAAGGTGGCCTATGGTATTATATTAGTTTTAAAACATTGTGGTTAGCATATGAGTGTGTTGACTTTCTAATATTGCCACTTGTCTTGTAGTCCAAGCCTACCAAATGCGATCATCAAAAAGCTGGGTGCTTTTGTATCAGTTTCTACAGCTGCTGAGTCCCTTTTCTGGCGGGCTGAGGTGATATACCTGTATCTAATGTGGTGTGTTGTTTCTAAATTCCATTTGTTTCTGACAGTGAGTAATGTTATATGGATTTTTACAGAGGTTGTTTTTCTTGAATGGAGAGCAAGATCTGTCATCCTTTTTGCTTGCAGATATGGGAATAGTCAAATATCCTTCATATAATTGTTCGACTACGGACAAAATATTCAGTAGTCGGAATGATTTGTTAAAATTTGAGGAGGTACATATACACACTAACATTAGAGTTGGTGCATTTAGCTTTTATGATGGATTGTGATTGTTTTCATTAATTTTAAATCTTTTGTCAGGCATTAGAAGTGGCCCAACTCATGGATCAGGCTATTGAAGAAAATGACTTTGAAACGGTGGAACGATGCATAAGGGTGTCAGACTTGGGGGTATTATGCACTTCAGAACATGCTGCTCTATCTCTATCGAAAGCTTCTTTTCTTTCGCAGTTTTCAGCATCTTGGGTCTACTCCAAAGTGGTCTTTCTAGGGATATCTTTTCTTGAGAAAGAGCGTAGGTACATATCTAGAACTATTTTCTGCGGTGGAAATCTCTTTTTTTACTGGTTGTGTTTACGAAGCTTGTACTGCGTCTCCCATATAGGTAATCATAGTTTTTTTTTGTTGGTTTGTCCAAAGATGAATTTAATACAATGGTAATAAGTAAGCTATAGATGCAATTAATATTCTTCTGATTAAAATTTGGTTATCTAAAATATTAGGGAACTATGTTACATTATTTGCTAAATGCTTGACGAAACGCATAATACTGTTTCATCTGCTACTCGCTGACGACTGTTTAATTTTAATAGACAGAATGTGTTCACTATTCATGAATGCATTATCATCTCTTATACAGAAAAATTGTCTTACACTGTCCACCAGATATATAGATGCCATAGCCTTACTAAAAAGGCTGCTAAGTGTGTTCACATGTGATAGTCGAAGAGGATATTGGACTCTCAGGCTCTCTATTGATCTGGAGCATATCGGGCGGCCTGATGAAAGCCTTACGGTTGCTGAAGATGGGTTGACAGATCCATGGGTTCGTGCTGGTTCAAAATTAGCACTTCAAAGGCGGATATTACGCCTAGGAAAACCACCTAGACGATGGAAAATTCCTAGTTTCTCAAAGACATTGAAAACGAAATTAAATGAGGTACTTGTAAAAATTGTTACATACTTTTCACGCAAGTTATTTGTTCTGCATAATACTGCTACCTGGACTGGGACGTTTATTGTTTTCTTTCTCCTAAGACGTATTATATTTATAAATTTACAGGTTTACGTGCAAGGAAGGCCTTTGAATTGTGAAGCAGGGATGAAAAGTAGGTTTTATGGCGATGATGGAGAGCAGTGTGGCGTTGAGGAACTGGCGTTACAGTATTACTCTGGGGTAGAAGGAGGAGAATGGAATGGTGTTCATTCTGAGAGTGGCATTTGGCTTACTATTTTTGGGCTACTCATGTGGGATATTATGTTCTCTGATGTGCCAAATGTTTTTCGCTCGCGTTTTCAGGTGTGGTTTACTTTTATAAAGCTGTCTGTTTCAGTATGTTCATTGTTCACAATCCTAAATGTTTATAGCATTTCCACTCATATTGTGCCTTTTGACCAGATTGCTCCATTGGATCTTGATACAGATAGCTTTTATCTATCAAGAAAAGATGTCATTGAATCTCATTTGCAGAAGATTCAAGCTGGAATGGCTGAGGAGATTCTTGTAGCCTCATGGCAGTCTAATGAGGGAACATCATGTAAAGGAGTCAACTGGGATCGCCACTCCCTTTCTGATCTCCGTGCAGTTGTGACATGCATTGGAGGGTCCTGTTTGGCTTCCCTTTGTCGTCATCTAGCCCAAGACTACCGCAGTTGGTCAAGTGGAATGCCTGACTTACTACTATGGCGTTTCCATGGGAATTACTCAGGTGAAGCCAAGCTTGTTGAGGTGAAAGGGCCAAGGGACCGGCTCTCAGAACAGCAACGGGCATGGCTGTTATTTCTAATGGACTGTGGGTTTAATACGGAAATTTGCAAAGTGGGTCCAAAAGGCTTGCAGTCCAAGTCCTTGCAAGGTATGTGATAAACATTTTTCCAGATTATAAAGGTAAACTCTTTAAATACTTGTTGGAGCAGACAATAACCTAACAATCAGCAGTTTTCTCCTTCCATAAAAGAAAGGGTAGAAAGAGCTACTGGTTGATGATTTGCAATGTGTGAAAGGGTGGAGTATTTTTCTTCAGCCTTTTACTTTTGCTCCTCAAAGTCCAAATTCTCTTTGCTCAGGTTAGGTGTTTATAATTTAATAATCAGAAACAATTGTTTCCAAGTTAGTTGTGCTGCAGTTGACATGCAAGTTTACTAGTTAGCCTAAGTGAAACCATCTTTTTCAAGCATCATTAGGAAGGAGTAGGCACTTGTTACTGGCAAATTTCTTGCTTTATTTGGCATTGACTACAAGTAAGAAAATACTACTCCATACTAGTAGGGAAAGAGACCACTAGATACAGTTCTGTTTTGTTTCTCAACTACAAAACTTGAACACTACTACTACTACACTAGCGTACTTATTTAAAAAATAAATGAAGCTGCTGCACCGTTTCCCTTTCTCTTACACGTGCTACATATCAGATACTCCCTCCGTCCCCTTAAGTTTGTTCAAAAGCATACATTTTACGGTATTTAAGGTAGTAATGGGGTGTAAAATGTGTGGTTGAGAATGAAAGATTTAAAAGAATTTGAGAGAAAAGATAAAACATGTGGTTGTGAATGAATGAAAGTGGACAAATATTAGGGGACACCTAAAAAAGAAAGTGGACAAACATTATGGGAAAGAGGGAGTAATATCTTTCATTGTTAACTAGGATTTGAGTTTGTAGAGGAACATATTTCCAAGGGTCGAATTGTAATAACAACTGTAGATAACAAAACAAATTTATGTTTTATATTTTAGCTCGGATCATCATCTATGCAGGATATTTGCGACTTTTCTTCATATGGAATGTTATATTGTTATGTGCAAATCAATTAACATCACTCTTTTATTGCACATGTCCTGACATCCATGTGATGGGTTATATGACTAGTAGTCTTGTTAATCATTCTTACACGACACTTTAAATGGTTTAAACTACTATGAAAATTGAGAAATACTAGTAAAGAAGACCACCCACAGCCACGCATCTAAAATGATGGCAAAGGGGCAGCCTTCTAGACTCTTTCCTTTCCTCATCTTAATTATATTTAAATCTTGCAGATTTCATCAATTTATCTACCCCTAAACACTTGTTTATAACGCGTGAACATGTTGAGAAGAAGTTTGCGGGTTTTGTTCCCATTACTTTTCTTGAAAGTTTAACATAACGACAAAACATGTTGTAAGGGGGGCTGCTTTGTAGTTTGTAGTAGTAGTACTTAGTGTGTTTTTAAACGTCTTTGTTCTCTCTCGCTAATCATCAATAAGTTAGCTTTAGTGGTGTGGTGGTGTGTCTGGCCTAGCCTGCCACTAAACTCATTGATTACCTTCCCCATTCAACTTCCGTAGCCAACCCTCTTCAATTCAATCCAATCCAATCCTCCCCCAAAACTCATTGCCACTGGTAGACGTTTCACTGCTCTTAATAATCACCCCTGCTCTTCCCACTTCCACTAATCAATTAGAAGCTACATGATGAACGGAAACCCGGCCGTCGCCTTCCATGTAAACTCCATACCTTTAATCAATCCATAATTTCCTCAGATCTGATGGTTACTCGGATGTTTGATTTAAGGGTGTCTTTTGCAGTTTGTCTGATGAAAAGTTTGATTTATTCTCATTTGGTGCATGCCTGTTTTGTATTCTACTGCTACTTGTTTTCTCCAAAATACTGTTTATTGAATGATTGTGTCTCAGTATTTTGATATTAAATTATCAATTGACTGGAATTGGATGCTTGTTATGGTTCTTGCAAAATTGAATTAACATCTGCTGTGGCGGTTCGAGTTTGTGCACCGCCATCATCTACTAAGCTAGCTAGCTTACCAATTCTAAGTTTCTTTTACGTAATTTAGTGTGCTACTTGAGTTGATTAAGGTTTCAGTTCGTTTAGTTTTCAGATATTGTATTCCTTAGTTTCACAGTGAATATGCTTTTGCAGCAAAACATGGATGTAGCGGTGGTCCAAGACGATCACCTGATGGAGGTTGATGAAATGGCAGAACTTGATGCTTTTGACTGGGAATTTAATGAAAGAACTGAAGATGACGAAGAGGAGCTCGATGAATATGACATGGTAAGTCTTATTATATAGGTGTACACTAGGTCATCCTGCTCAAGCAATTATTTCTTGAATGGCCTGAGCTAACTCCTTTTCATTCACATTTCTTTCTTTGTGAACATTTTGTGCAGATCACAAAAGTGACTGATACATCTGCCTCACTGGCACGAAAAGGACAGGATATACAAGGAATTCCTTGGGACAAGTTGAACATAACAAGGGATGAATACAGATCAACCCGACTGGAGCACTACAAGAATTTTGAGAATTTTCCTTTGGCAGGAGAAGCCATCAAAGAAGTCAGTTTCCTTTCTTTTTAAGTGTATTGTTGGCATATAAGCTACGCAAATAATTTTTTGCAAATTTGAAAAGACAAAAGCTTAGATTATTTATCATCCAATCTCAATGCAGCAATGCACGACGGTGTGCAAGGATGGAAACTACTTTGAGTTCTTTTACAACTCAAGAATGGTGAAGCCCACAATTCTTCATTTTCAGGTTAGTTGTCAAATATTGAGGAGATGTTATGTTATGTTACACATGTTCACCTTTTTGATTTCGATCTTGATGAGCCTTTGAAGTTAATCCTTCTTTGCAGCTGAGGAATTTGATTTGGGCTACTTCAAAACATGATGTTTATCTGATGTCCAACTACTCGCTTATGCACTGGTCTTCTATTTCAGCTAAGCTGACAGAAGTTCTCAATTTTTCTGGAAATGTAACCCCCAATGAGGTATATAATTTCACAGGCATGCATCGTTCTTGTGATATGTGTTAGTTTCCTCGAAATGAGTGGTAGCTGATCCAATACTTATTTGCCAGAAACATGTGGGAAACATACCTGAAGGATTCACTCGTATACAAATCAGCTCCCTTGCCGTTAAAGATAAATTTATGGTCCTAGGTGGTTTCCAAGGGGAGCTTATTTGTAAGGTATGTGTTTTTCTCGAGAGATTATGAAATTCATATACGGTTCTTGGCAATGCTCTCATCTTTGCATAAACAAATGTCCTTATGTGCTTGCTCTTGGCTATTTGATGTGACTTTGCAGTGCATCCTTCGCTGCTTGCACTTGACATGGTGTTACTATGCACATATTTTCACATATGTTTGCAGTATAGTTTATGTAACTTAACTATGGATTTCCTTTTTCAGCGATTGAACAAACAAGGTGTAAGCTTTTGTTCAAGGACATCATATGAGGACAATGCAATATCGAACGCCATTGAGATATATGATACCTCCAGGTGAGTTTTATAACGGTTGTTGTGTCTTTTGTTTTAGTTTCTCCCCTGAGTAGAATATTAAATTTTGATGTCTTGTAGCAATGGGCTGCGATTCATGGCATCTAGCAATGATGGCGGAATAAGAGAATATGACATGGAGAGGTTTCAAATGTTAAACCATTTTCGCTTTCCGTGGGCAGTTAATGTGAGTAGCGATCTTCACCAATCGTCTTCATTGCCGTGGTTATATTTGGACCAATCACTTGCCAAATATGTTATTAATTTACCAAACATCATGTTTTAGCTCAAATTTTGGATGATTTTGTTTGCTGAATGTTTTTTACTTTACTGTGCAGCACACCTCAGTGAGCCCAGACAGTAAACACTGTATAGTTGTTGGAGATGACCTTAATGGTTTGCTTATCGACTCTCGAAATGGGAAGGTATTTTTTCACCTATGGCTCGGCATGTTAATATGATTGATTGAATTTGCTTTCAAAATCATCAAGCCTGCGACTAAAGTTGAAAGTATATGTATATGCAAAATCTGCCGAGATTAAATTCTGCTACAATTTACAGATCATCTCTCCTGTGTCTGGTCACGTTGATTACTCATTTGCTTCTGCATGGCATCCAAATGGACTTAACTTCGCAACTGGGAATCAAGACAAGACTACTCGAGTTTGGGATATCAGGAACTTATCATCATCAGTCGCAACTCTTAAGGGAAACATTGGAGCAGTTAGATCTCTAAGGTTCTCAACCGATGGAAAATTCTTGATATCTGCCGAGGCAGCTGATTTCATACATATATACAATACAAAAGCAAATTACGAACAGGAGCAAGAGATTGACTTTTTTGGTGAGATATCTGGTGTATCGCTGAGCCCAGACGACGAGTCAGTTTACATAGGATTATGGGACCGAACATACGCAAGTATGCTACAGTACAACCGAAGACGCTCATATCAGTATCTTGATTACTATTAATCGAATTCACTGCAACTACTCGCCTAGTCCAGCTCAATCACTCGTTATTGAACTTGAGACACCATGTACCAATGAATCTTGAGGATAGCAATGTTTTTGCATGTGTTTAGAGTTTTAGGATACCATTTGAGTCCATAGCTTCACGCTTGCACAAGAGGGCTTGCTAAGTAAGCTTAGAAAATAATCGCTATGACTCTATTAATATAATGATTGATATTGTTTCTTCCAAGAAATGCAAGAACAATGACACAGAAGAGTACAGGAGATACTGTCGAGGGTGTGATTTGCGTGCTCATCAAATCTCACACACTCTCTCTACTGCCAAAGAGCAGCACAACAGTCAGCCTCGTCCTTATTCCGCTAGCTGCCTGCTGCAAGCCTGCGCTGCAATGCACTAAACGACGACGTACGAACCTGCAGCGCTGCAACTGCTTTGAAGTCGCATTTCGCTGTCAAACTTACTTACCAATCGCATCAAAGTTAACAAGTATTTACTGCTTGCAGATTCTACGGACGAGTCTCATAATAAATACTCATTTACTAATACGTAGTTAATATTTAAGTAAGTGTTGACTAATTTGGTCAACTCGGAATTAATTAATCTCCTCTTAATCATTAATTAATTAATTCAGTTCTGGAAGTATAAGATCACGCAAACCGAGCAGCAAAACTAGAAGCAAATCTCTCACTCTCTCTCGTCTCCGCCGCTGATACAACCAACTCCGCCGCCGCCGCCACTGCTTGTTAACTCTGATCGATCGTTAATCTGCTGGTAATCGACACACACTACGCTTTTGATTTTTCTACTACTAGCTAGTTCTAGTTGATTATCATTCTCGTCGATGCATGTGCTTGATCAAACTCATTCGACGACGACGTGCGCGTCTTCGGATCGCTGTAGTCGTCTCTCGGATTGAGCGGTGATGCTTAAGAGATTTTACGTACGTGTTGAAATGAATTTATTGATTCAAGTGGTTTTCAATTTTTATGTGACTTAGGGTTTTACTTCACTTGATTGAACTCAAACTCGAGTTTTATTCTGTGCATCTAACCGTTTATAGTTTCAGTGCTTGTGGTCTTGTGGAATGTGTTGATGAGAATCATGTCTGAAGTGTTTTTTCTTCATCTTTGAATTTGAGTGAATAGTGTACATTTTATCATAGCCAATGACTGCTGCTATACTCCATAAACTGCTGGTTGTGAAGTGTATTTTGTATTTTTGAGATTTATTTGTGGTGAACTATGTAAAGTATCTCTTCTTAATTTGTGAAAAAATTATGCAGCTTTGGTGTTTTGTAGTAAATATAATTGTTTACGAAATTGATTGATTGCTTGATTGGTAGTAATTGAGTAGGGTGCTTGTTTTGCTGATTTCATAAGCCTTGTTATGTGTAGGCTGAATAGCAAGGAGAGATGAGTAATGCCAGTGTTGACAGTGTAATTCCTTGGAGATGATAAACTTCAGATCAGTGATGATATTCAGGGGAAGATACAAGTTTGACATTGTTCTTTTAATGTCCTTAGTATTTCTCTCTCTGATTTTACTTTCCTTGAGTGAAGCTTATTCAGACGATAATGAGCGATTGATTTCACTCGTGAACTATATTACTGAAAACGGGCTGCATGTACCCCAAAACCAGTTTGATCCGACTATAAGACCTTGCGACTGGACTGGCATTGGATGTGAGGGTCCTAACGTGACAAAAATACACTTATTATGTGAAGAGTCTTTTATGGATATTCCATTTCCAAATATTATTGGAGAATTCAAACATTTGAAGTATATTAATCTCAGTTACTGCGGCTTCTCTGGCTTGTTTCCTTCGAGCCTTTTGAATCTGGAGACCCTTGAAGTTTTGGACTTGAGCAACAACAGAATGTCAGGAGAACTTCCTCCTTCGATAGCTAATCTTAAGATGCTCAAAAATTTAGTATTGGATAACAACAGATTTTCAGGCAGCTTACCCTCTGATATCGGGCAACTAACTGAGCTTATTGAGCTTTCATTGGAAGCAAACTCATTCGCTGGTAATCTTCCTACAGAGATCAGAAGCCTTCACAGTCTGGTGTCCCTTGATTTACGAGAAAACCATCTATCAGGTCAGATACCCTTGGGTTTATTTAACCTTACAAAACTTCTCTACTTGGATGCCAAAGGAAATAGATTTATTGGTCCTATTTTACCCGAAATTGGGAATTTGATTAACTTAGTTACTCTTGATCTGTCAAAGAATTCACTGACTGGATTTATACCTTTGAGCATTGGTAAATTGACCAAGGTTGAATCCCTCAAGTTAGGGTCAAACAACTTCCGTGGCGAGTTACCTGAAACCATTGGCAAATTGAGAGAGCTGAAGATTCTTGATATACAAAATTCCGGAATAACTGGGAACTTTCCAGATTTCATATCTGAGCTGACTAACTTGTTTGATTTACACATGGGAGGTAACAACTTTGACGGGGAACTGCCTTCAACCTTTGGCAAATTATCAAATATGAAGTATTTCATTTGTTCTCACGCTGGGCTCAGTGGAAAGATACCAGGGGATTTGGGAAACTGGAAGAACTTAATTTTGCTGGACCTATCTTTCAACAAGCTTTCTGGATCATTACCAGATGGTTTGGTGGGTTGGAAGTCCCTCCTCTCTATCGACCTTCAGGAGAACCAACTCTCAGGACCTGTTCCTTACTGGATTATCAAGTGGGAAGCATTACGATCTATAGTTCTGAGTGACAATTTGTTTAATGGGTCACTTCCTCCTTTTAATCAGCAGCAGTTAGCTGTTGTTGATATGAAGAACAATATGCTTACTGGTGAATTGACTTCTCAGATATGTTATAGTAATGCGTTGACAACTTTGCAGCTTTCGGGTAATGACTTTAGTGGGACTTTAGCAGATAAATTCAGGAACTGCTCGAGTCTTGAAGATTTAGATTTGTCTGGAAATAATCTCAGCGGGAAAATTCCTGGTTATCTAGGAAGACTTCCACTTCGTACACTTGATCTGAACAAGAACAACCTATCAGGAGAACTTCCTGATCAGCTATGGGAGTCAAAAACACTTCAATTTATAGACCTCGGCAACAATATGATTGTAGGTCAAATTCCAGAGGCGTTCGCTGACATCTCAACAATACGGATGCTTTTGCTAGACAATAATTTGTTAGAAGGGACTATCCCGAGGTCCATTGGAAGACTCAAAAACCTCACCAGCTTGTCCATACATGGTAATAAGCTAAGTGGCCATATTCCTACAGAGCTTTTTCATTGTGAAGAATTAGTCTCTCTTGATCTGGGTGGAAACAAGCTTATTGGCCCAATTCCCAACTCCATATCTAATCTGAAGTTTCTGGACAATCTCGTGCTCTCTGAGAATCAATTAAAAGGTGAAATACCTTCCGGAATCTGCTCAGGTTTTCAGAAGGTTGAACACTTATCTGAGTTGGAGTATATTCAACATATTGGCATGCTTGATCTATCATATAATGAGCTTTCCAGTTCCAGCAGAAATAAAAAATTGCCTAGTTATGACACAACTGC
This sequence comes from Sedum album, assembly GCA_006409495.1. Classification (NCBI taxonomy): domain Eukaryota; kingdom Viridiplantae; phylum Streptophyta; class Magnoliopsida; order Saxifragales; family Crassulaceae; genus Sedum; species Sedum album. The sequence continues at coordinate 35,392 of QZGG01002300.1, forward strand.
AGTTGCAGGGGAACAGACTCAATGGGAGCATACCCCATAACATGTCAGGGCTTGTTAGTTTAACAGTGCTCGATTTTTCTTTCAATTCACTGACAGGACCTGCAATACCTTACTTGGTTGGTTTAGAAAATCTCCAAGGACTTTTCCTATCTCATAACCAGCTCAAGGGAACTATACCTAGTGATCTTGGCTTGCTCTTGCCAAGATTAACAACATTGAATTTATCTTCAAATAGACTTACCGGTGGTTTGCCTTGTTCAGTACTTGAAATCAAGAGCATGACTACCTTGGACATCAGTATGAATTCTTTGGCCGGGCCCATCTCATATAATTCCAGCGTTGCTAGCTCTATTCTAGTCCTTAATGCTAGTAATAATCATTTCTCTGGAAGCCTTGAAAGTTCTTTCTTTAATTGTTCCTCCCTTACCAGTCTTGATCTACACAGCAACAATCTCACAGGAAGCTTCCCCACTTCTCTTGTCAATTTAGAGTCCCTGATGTTCCTTGACCTCTCACATAATGAATTTTCTGGTGTGGTTCCTTGTGACATATGCACGATTGAAGGGCTTGGGTACATCAATCTCTCTGGTAATAGATTTATCGGATATGTACCATATATTGCAACAACACCCACCAGTGCACTCAAAATGAGGTTGGACAGTCAAGTACATCAGTTTCAAGAAGGGTTTCCTTGTTGGCTATTTCATGTGTTATAGCCTTAGTCCTGCTGGCATTTCTCGTGCTTGTTGTGGTTCTGAGACATAAAGTGGCACTGCTTATGATAGGAAATGATGCTAAAGCTGGGACATCGGCTGAACCAGAATCTACCATTCAGCTACTAGGCAGGAAGCAAACAGAACCACCAAGCATCAACATTGCAACCTTTGAGCAACCACTGATGCGAGTGAAACCTGATGATCTGTTATCAGCAACTGAGAACTTCAGTAATGCTCACATTATTGGAGATGGAGGGTTTGGGATAGTTTACAAGGCCATATTATCAGAAGGTCGAACGTGGCAGTTAAAAGATTGATGAAAGGACCCTTGCAAGGTGACAGAGAGTTTGTGGCGGAAATTGAAACAATTGGCAAGGTAAAACATGAAAACCTTGTGCCCTTGCTTGGTTATTGTGTGTTTCACGAAGAAAGGTTTCTAATATATGAGTACATGGAGAACGGAAGCCTTGACCGGCGGTTGAGGATTCCCAAAGATTCAACTGAGTTTCTTCAGTGGCCTACTCGTTCCAAAATTTGCCTAGGGTCAGCGAAAGGTCTAGCCTTTCTACACCATGGCTTTTCTCCTCACATCATTCACAGAGACATAAAATCCAGCAACATCTTGCTGGATGAAGAACTAAAACCAAAGGTATCCGATTTTGGCTTGGCACGCATAATCAGTGCTTGTGAAAGCCATGTCAGCACAATCCTCGCTGGGACATTCGGTTACATTCCTCCAGAATATGGGCAGATCATGAAAGCAACCTACAAAGGCGATGTTTACAGCTTCGGGGTAGTGTTGCTTGAGCTAGTAACAGGAAGAGAGCCCACAGGCCAGGCTGATAGTGAAGGTGGCAACCTTGTGGGGTGGATGCGATTGATGTCTGCTGCAGGAAAAGAAGAGCAGGTGCTCGATCCGAATCTAAGAGATGGTGCTGATATGTGGAAAGAACAGATGCTGGGTGTTTTAAACATTGCAAGGCTATGCACAAGTGATGAGCCATGGAGGCGTCCCACCATGCTGGATTTGGTGAAGCTTCTGACTGAAATCAAAGTCGATAAAGATGTCACCTGATGTGCCATATACAGCCGGTGATTCATGTTTAGTCATGTTGTAATGTTTGCAATGCATAATGTCAACATGATCAAAAGAAACCTGCAGGAGTTACTGTTCCAGAACTTTGGCAATTCATGTAAAACAGTGTCAGATAATGCCCCGCTCTTCATACATCCATAACGTTCCACATTTTCTCGATTGTTCCAACTAAGGTTTCAGAATGAGATTAATCAAGTGAATCCAGCCTACAAGATATGATAATGCAATTTCTTTTTCTCCAACAAACATTCATGAGGTTAGAACTCCAAGTTGAAATGATGGATAGTAAAATGAAAAATGAAGCAACCATCAGCATAAAGGAGATTTATTTTTGTATGTTATTGCAATTCAACTAGGCTTCTAGGGTACAAGACAAACTTCCAAAGCTTATCTGGAGGCCTAATTTTCATGCAAGGCCTTCATCAAATGCAATTTGCTGAAGCTCTGCCCAGCCACTCTGCATATCCAAGAAATGCATATCAACAAGCAAGCACACGTGGAGTGAATTTGTGCATATAAATGAGAGAAATTACTATGAATAATTAGGTATGCAACTCACCCATTTATCTGGTTGCAATAATTTGCAATTTGGTTTGTTATGAGAAGACTGTCCAAACGCGACGGCTCTGGAATCGGCTTGAATAGAGGATTAGAAGGATCCTCCTCGGGCAGGAGTTCTTCTCCGGCAGCTTTACGAGCCATGTTCTCAGTCCTGCAAAATAGAGGAAGGTGAAACACATGATCACAAGCCAAGTAATCCTGAACTAAAATTATCCATTTGTGCAGAGTGTTGCAGTGTCAAACTCTCAGCACAATTTTTGCATTACCATAGTCTTGCTAAATCAACTGAGACATTGTTTAAAATAAAGGCAACCACCAGAAAAAATATACAATGTGGTTATATATGCTTTTCTACCAGCATGTTATAAAACAAAAATCATGAGGTTTAGATAAAAAACTAAATTAAAACTTACCTTCTTTTCTGAAGCCAGGCTTGCTGCTGAGCTTGTTGACGTGACACGTTACGATAATGGTATTGAAACTGGACAGTTGGTTCAACAAATACACCATCATTGTGGTTTGGTTGACTTTGGACATGGTTATTGAAAGCAACGTGGCTTGGAGCATACAATGACAACATATAAACTAAACATAAATGAGAATGCACACCTTCTGTTGTTCCACAGCCAAATCATCCATGCAGTCAGTTAAGAACTCCAAGTTCCTCTCCATGAATGGGTTGGTTGATAGACGAAGACGGTCATAATCACACTACCATAACCAATAAAGTCAATGTCAGTACACAGACTATATCATAGTAGGCAAGACAAAAACCGGTAAACTGGAGTTGTACACATGTATAAGGTTATTCGCAGAGTTATTTAACAATTATTTTTACACCCTTATATTACAAAATAGCAATCCTTTAACCGCAAAATTCATATGCACTGCAATGACTACGGTTGAGGGTTTGAGAAAATAATTCTTGCATTCTGAACCTAGTGGTACACAGTACACTTAGAAAAGGTTATTATGGAAAGGGGAGCGCAAAAAAACATCTACCTGAGAAACAGGGGAATCTTGTTCCAACTCTGTCATGAAGGCACTAATGAGTGCTGAATTTGAGACTTTAATCTGCAAACTCAGGCTTACAAAATGAAAATTTGCAGGAATGGTTTCACAATTTTCAGTTGCATTATCAAGTGATAATGATAATCCAAAATGGACTGCAATATTACATGCACTAGCTTAAACTTCCAGAGAAAAAGGTTTTTAAAAATTGAACCACAAAACACATTAGATGCAATATTCAGTTACCAATGTAAATATTGCATCTAACAAGAAATTTTGGAGCACATGAATATCTCCCAAGAGAGAAATAAAACAGTATGTACACTTAGTTTTAGATGAAGTTCCTGATGCCTAATAGCCTTAGGCCTTAGCCACATGGTAAACATTGCATAAATATCAAAAAGATGTAGTATGAGAACTTCTAAAAATGAAACTTACAGGAATCTCTTCGAATATGTCAACCCAAGTCAAATTCTTCTCTCTCAGCCTAGAAATATAAGATGAGGACAAATAAAAAACTAGAAGTGTAAGATGGAGCAGAATTAAGGCTATAATTCCATAAACAACTTATGTGAAGCATACTTCTCTCCAGAAAAGGTGCCATTGCTACTACGATACAGATCCATAAATGAATCAGAGAGCTTCATTGCCTTCAGAGCTAGCACTCCTTGGTTGGATCTTGACGGATCATAGATGATACACACGCAACGTTTTATGTTTTCCTGTGTTACAAATTGCCAGTGAATAAGATGAGAAGGTGAAAGATGGGTTAAAATTGAAGTGCTTTCTAGTTTAAAAAGAAATGCATTCTGTGTCTGAATGTTATTAGATGAACAAATGTATTTACTGACGCAAGCTATAATCACTTAAATACAGTACAGCAGGTTGTGTTCTGATAGGCAGTGACACCCCCATCGACCAAGAAACAGAAACATTTGAATTCAAAGAAAAATTACAATAAGTCAGATCTTTTACTTATTGAATTAGGCCAGGTAATTATTAATAATTTCACTTCTTTCAGCCAATTATGGCATCGGGGTATGATCTTGAACCCAGCCCACTCAGTATTAGAGAAGTACAACTACTTTATACGTAATTATCATGAACTGTCAACAGAAATAGTAATATTATTGCATCAACAGGAACCATACCTGGTAATTCATGAATGTCTCAATTAATTCCACAGTTTGAAAAGATCCAAGTAAAGTTGACTGATACCTATTTCATGGATTACAATCAGTAACTCTACAGGATGCTGTGTACGGTGCAAACACATATGAATACATTGAATAGCAAAAAAGAACCAAAAAACAGAATACAAATGAACATACCATCCAACAGTGTTATTGTCAACATTAACCTCCCTCAAGCATCTCATCATCTCAAGCTGGTAATTTGCCCCATCAGCTTCAATCTCCTCATCATCTTCACGAATCTGTAAATTATCATCAGCATTCGATAAATCAATAAGAAGTGCACAACGCTAACCAATCAGAAAATAAGAAAGAGTTAAGGAGATATAAGTCACTATTTTCTGCTTCTAGAAACAGAATAAACATTGCTTCCACATACCGGAAAGGGGAAACAGTTAGTAACTTCAAGAACCCTGCCAACATCAAGTCCTAATAGCTGCCCAGTTACCAATGCAGGCGAGAATTCCTTGCAATGCTTGATTATCTTCAAAACCGCCTAATCAAATAAAACAGAAATGACTTTGTTAAGACTACAACACAAAATGCTGCACATAATTTCAATAAAACCAAATCAACAAAACAATTTCAAAACCAACAGACTAAAGATATTACCAGTCCTTCAATCTGGACCACTCTAAGCGGCGTCACTACTTCCTCCGTAGCAGCTGCCTGTAAAAACGATCGCGCCACTGAAAAAAAAAACATCATCAAATCAGAATCTTAGCAATCCACAAATTCGAGCATAAAAACGTTTAAAAAACGAGTCTTTCAATTACTGACTGGTCGCCATGATGAAATATCAGATCTGCAACAGTTCGATTGACAAGCAATTGGTTCAAAAGGATGGCTGCAGTT
>QZGG01002301.1:0-40726 GCA_006409495.1 Sedum album
GATAAGTCCTGCCTCAGTCAAGAAGTTGGAAAGAAATCTAACGTTCTGCAAATAATGAAAATAGATGAATTAAGTACACATACCACAGTGGCAACCTCATGGGAGGCAAGACTAGAAAGAAAGTCAGCAAGGATAAAAAATGATCTCTGTCACATATTATAGATTAGCATCTCCATGCACCACAATTCAGCACAATACATGCACTTAAAATATGAAGTACCATCTCAACTCTGTTACTCAATAGAATTACACTCTGCCAGTAAAGACAATTAAACATAATTCCAATTCTTACCCTGAAATCAGCCTTTTCTAAAACCTCTTCAGTGGTTACTTCAAATCCTGCTCTTCTACCGAATTTCCGTATCCCTGGTTCTGTGAGATCAAGATCCTGCATAAAACCATGAGACAACAGGTAAGTATCAAAGTTTGTGGTAGACTGTAAGGTGTAATGAGTAATAGAAAATGTTATAGCAGCGCTGTCATTCACATAAGCTGAATACAAACCAATAATGGTGGTCTGTGCGCTGTGGAGCACATAAAATGTAAATCAAATATCTATCACTACATCACACCCATCACAAAGTTGTAGACTTTCACGCCTTTTTACCAAATTTTCACACCTTAACATGGGGCTCGTATACAAGCAAATTCGAACTTCAACATGTAGCCTAATACAAATTCTAATAAACTACATGATAATTTTTCTATGATACAGGCTTGAGAAATATTTTTGTCAATGAAAGAGGAGAAAGGGACACATTCATATAATTTAAATTAAATGTTGTTCTTCATGTCTTATTTGCAAATTGTATATAAGACAATCGGTAGTAAGACTATATATCAATTAGTTGGCCAGTGAACAATCAATATTTTGCAATCAACGAGACGAAACACCAACTGGTTAGCGTCTACAAAAACGGGATGATCAGCGTACCTTAATTTCATATGTACTCACAGGCCTAAATGATATATCAGGCCTAAACGCATAGTCATCATCCAATATCTCATCAGGATTGAATTCAAAGTAAGTAGCAGCTTTCTTCAACTTCCCATCCATTCCATCGGACAACGTATTGAAGCCGTCATCTAAACCTTTTAGGGTATCAGATCGATATTCATTTTTTAAGCTGGAACTGGGACTGTATTTGTCACGGGCTTTCTCCAGTCTATCAAGGTTCTCATAAAAAGCATTAGTAGAAGGGTTATTTCCAGAAAGTCCACCAAATATCCGCCTTTCGAAATCATCAGTACTCTCAGATGCATTGTTACTTCGGTTCTCACCGTTGTTGAAGCCTGTAAGGAATATCACAATGTCACAGTGATCATTCATCAATTAGTCTGAGCAATATATTTAAACCCATTCAAATTATAGTCAAACAAAGGCTCGCATTACAAAAAAACACTATCTAGAATAGACTGAAAATTTAAGAAAAGACAAATGTTTTTACTGGTAAGGGAAGGAGAAATGATAAATTACCAAAAGGACTGCTGATAGAAAATGTCCTCACAATTTGCCTCTGGCTTGCCTGTCTTTGAAAACAATCATAGACAAACCCAAAGGTGGCCTTGGAGAGTCTCATCACTCCAATAACTAAATGGAAATCAAAACCCAAAAATGGAATCTCATTAGTAGTGTTTAAAATAAACTAGCAAGCTAAGAAATATAGAGTGAACCATGAAAGCCGACTACAGCTTTGCCGCACATATCTTTGAGTTCTTATGATATGATTTATTCATAAGAATGTTTGGCTGCGTAACGTAATCCTAATGTTTGAAGCTAAACGGGAGAAAGGATCCCATGATTGATCAAAGATATTATCTAGTCGCAAAAACGGTCTTTTTCTTAAATGATGTTCGTACATTTCATGACTTTAAGTACTAAACGCATACCTAATAAATTTGAAGAAACATAGCTTGAAATGAAACTTAGGCACGTATCTGAAAACTGCAGCACGTCCCTGTCTTAGTAATGTCACCCGGCCTAATAGTCTCGGTTAATCAAATATCATCACTAAAGGCTACTGATGGACAACTATTACAAAACGTAAAACAGAAGTACCTCAAAAATGTATTCATAAAACCAAATCCTATTAGAAAGTGTACCAATTATACACAGTATCAACTATCAACAGTCAGTGGCGGATCTAGGATGAGTTTTGACCGAGGGCAAGTCTTTATATGCCAAAAATTAGTGGGGGCTAAACACCAATAATCAATATTTTAGCAAAATTTACCCTTGATTATAAGACGATTTTTAAAATTTATCGGGGGCCGGCGCTCCCCATGGCTCTTAGTTGGATCCGCCCCTGTCAACAGTTGGCATGCTACGCTTATTTACATTATCCCAATCACATCAAGCTGAATCCTAATTATACTGAAATGAACAATTTAAACAATCCATCAACACTAAATACCTCAAAAAACACGCAGTTTACACACAAATCAGTAACAGATCTGATGTGATGATTCAATCGGTCAAAACCCTAAAATATAAAATCAAATTGCTCTGATACCAATGAGATAGGAAAACCTATCCAAATCGATCTGCTCCTATCTAGGATTTCACCAAGAAATCTAAGATAGTTGAAACCCAGTCCGGAAGGTGGTTTGGGGAGGAAGAAACACCTCGAGGAGCTGGAGTTTGTTACAGAGAGAGAGATAGATTTGGAACGTAATGTGTAATTGATTGATTTCTGTTCAAGGCACCAACGTGCTTACATAGCAACATTGAACCGAAATTAAAATTCAAACCGAATAAAAGCAAACTTGTAATTAATCCCTGGACCAAAGACCATAACTGTTATATGCTTCTATGACAAATTGAAAAGGAACAGATTAGTAAATTACCAAACGAAATCGATCGCAGAAAGATCGAAGACTTGTTAGCTGACTTCCGACTGAGAGAGCCTCGCCATCGAGTCGATGCAACCCTTGTCATTGCATCCGATGGCAGTTTCGTAATTATTTAAATGGGCTTTGGAACTAATTGGGCCTGGCTACGCTTACCAGTTGTAAAGATGAAATAAGAGAGTTTGTAGTAATTTAGCATGAAATAAAAGTTAGAATTAAATACATATTTCGTGTAAGATTTAAACACACAAACATGATTGTCGATTTTGATCGATCCTCATTTTACCTCCATATTTTGAAATAGTGCGATTTCAAAACCTGTGTTGTTTTGACGGTTTCTATTATAAATTAATGTAGTACTTTTTGAATTTCTTACTAAAACTACGTCGTTTTATATCGCTTTAAATTACTTTACCAGCACAGGATCTGAATCCAATAATAACATGCATGATTAGAAAGTTATGATATTTAAGCAATTTTACATGCATATTTTGAATTAATAATAACAAACGATAAAGTGTTAATATATATTGAGTCATAAGTAAAAATTCGTGAATTTAATTGGAGACTGTTTCGGTATAGACTTGCAATTTAAAATTAGTACGTTCAACCGGCCTAAAGAAGTCGTTACTGAACTTATGGAGGAGAAGTGATCTTGCCTTATTTACTTATGTCAGTTATGCATTAAACACAATTTATGTGAGAATTTCAGTATAATCATGATATTGCCTCAACGTGACTAGTCATCAATCCATTCTTTATCTTCCTCCATTCCTGGCCATACACGTGTTAGTTTGTATTCTGTGTTTAATTAAACTTAAGTTAAATTTTTGGTGACCCTAAGGGCCGCCCTAAGGGTCGGGCAGGGCGGGGCCGTTGAATTTTTGGTGATCTTTAGGGCCGCCCTAAGACAGGGTAATGAAAGGGCCGACCGGGCCGGGCAGGGTCGACCATTTATTTAAGGGTCATATTAGGTCAAAATAGTGTAAATACGTATAATAATTTTGAAAAAACTCTAACTTATTTTTTAATTAATTTAATATGTTAATAAATTTGTAGCTTGAATTACATAAGTTGATTAAAAATATTAAGTTTTGACTATTTTTATATATAAAGTTAGTTAATGATATATTTAATGAAAAAATAAGGGTTAGGTTAGGGTTGGGATAGGGCAGGGTCAAAGGGCGGGTCAAAAGGCTGGGTCAGAGTTTTTTTACTTCGACCCTTACCCTGCCCTAAGGCCTTAGGGCAGGGTCGAGACCGGGTCCATATCAGGACCGGGTAGGGCTTCCGGCCGGGTAGGGTCAGAGCCGCCCTTAGGGCTTTTTGACCCTAGGGTCAAATGATGACTCCTAGGCACTATGAACGTCTTCTCAATAGTTTCCTAAAAAGATTTCAAACATCGTCGGTCATATTATGATCAAACTAAGTCGTTATCTTTTCTCAACGGCTCAATAATGGCCCTCAACGTCTCTCTAAATTTCCAAAAAATATTTAAGGGGACTTTTCCAGTTATCATAAATACATGGAAAGAAGAATATTTAAGGGGATGCTATTTCCCTGTCTAGCGGATATGACTCTATCTAGAGTTTGGTCTGGGATGCTGATTCCAGTAGTCTCCATGTCTGCTACTATTGCAATGGCTGCATCAAGTTCGCCGAGGTCGAAGCATAATAAGATAACTTCGTCATACAGAGGGCTGAAATGAACATGGAAAGAGGGGAAAAGTATCAGCTACTGTGTGAGTGATGTGAAAGAATACATAGGAAAACTACTAGTTATAATTTAGTTCAGCTTGTTACCTTCCAAAGATATAATTCAGACTGTGGGCTGTCTACAATATTTTCAAGAAAGTTGAAGGGAGAGGGGCTCCAATAGTCGGTTTCCCTCTTAATTCTATCACCTGAGGTGTGCAATCAAAGTGGAAAACTATAAGACATCTCAACATCATCTATTGACTATTGCATTTAAAATTAGCGGGCTCAAAAGCTTACAGTAATCTTGCTTTTTTACATTAAAAGAAAATCAGGAGACTGATTCAAAATAGGCCAGTCTCAGTTAATGTTAACAATCTAACAGACCAATCAACTAAAAGTATCGAAATTACACGTCATGCATGGGAAACAGATAATATATAGATCTGTATGTACTAAATAATATGCCAAACAAATGATCCAAGTGCGTAAATTCAAATTACCAAGTGCATACCTTTGTCATAATTTTTATAGCCAATTCAACTTCCCATTCTTGACTCCAACGTCGAGGAGCCTTGTTTTTAATATCCTTCTCCCATGTCCAACCCCACGCATCAGCAATGGTATACATATCTTCAACGTCGAAGACCTTTCTTTTCCTTAGCTCCTTGAATGCCTCAAATATATCCTCGGGGAACCAGTCATCATCATCAGAATCCTGCAATTGTATTGGTGTTCAAGATATGAAATGAAAAAGTGTTTTGCATTGCAGGAGAAATTTATATTGTTGAGTATGTAAGGAATTCGAGTCCAAATTAGAATTTACGCCAGTACTTATTTTCTTATATATATGGACTTGATTATTATTTCAACTATTTACAACAAAGCTTAGAATAAAGAACGCCTCCTCCTTTTTTGAAGCTCAGTCTAAATTAAAATTTCACTAATTCCATTAACAGCTCAGTAAATGTGCAGAAATGAAATAAATTTCTATAGGAATAAATACATGGATAAAATTCAGCCAAATGGGAGTAAGTGATAGTTTCTGATAAAAGGAACTAGTGTTTCCAACATTTTCCAAACCAAAATACGGATATCTCCCCTAAGGTTCCAACAAATACCATCATGCCAGAACCCTTCCTACCCTGCGCAGTTTCACATTCCTTCTATATATCATCAGATACAGTAGTTGATACACATCACACATAACTGAACTCAGCAAAGCACCCACTCTACTTTCAATTTCATAAAACATACATACATTCAATCGGCAAATTTACACATTAGCTGGACCATCCAAAAGATTGGAAAAGTAATGCCGTGTAGATTGCATTTTAAACTGATATATCATTAAGTGCACCTAAAAGGTTACATAAAACGCTTACCTCCATTGATAATTTGGATATTTTCCTCCTAGACTTCTTCGATCTTGTAGGTGTGACGATATCTTTTAATAGTTGCACGCCTATCATTTGAGGAGGCTTTGAAGTGTCACCATCATTAATCTTGATCCTATCCTCAACTTGGGTTTCAATTTGTTCGGCTTCAGTCTCCACTTCGACTTCAACTCCTGTTTCTTCCTCTACCTCGCCTTCCTCGCCTTCATCACCATCATCACCTTCGTCATCATCCAACTCCTTTTCAGCATCTTCTACATATTCAACATCAACCAAAATATCTGAAAGGTCTGAATCAGTCTCAGTAAGCTTGCTATGGCCATTATTCATATCTTCCCCTAGGAACCGACGTTTCCAAAATTCAGTATCTCCTTCATGTAACTTAATTCTTGACGTCATGCGGAACATCCTTCAATAATAATTACATTTTTCAGAATTCAATCAAATTTCATCAATTCTTTTTAAATAGTTAATTTAAATATAATAAGCTAATATAAAATTTAAATAGTCACTGATGTCTGGAAGGAGGATGCAGGAAGAAATTTGCTATCTATTCAGGAATTCAATTTTCCACAGCTGCAAGCATTAATGCCATCATTTGACATTACTTGATGTGCAGGTTGTAAAATCCTAATTTAGCAAAATGATCGAGTAGTTCTTCCATGGTTTGCAAAGTGCAAGCAAACAACACAATTAGGTCACCCTTGATGGTACCCATTGTTTTTTTAAATTTTGAAATAAATAGGATTTTTTGTAAAATAAAATTCAGTTGTACAACGATTATCCCTATTAATTTTTATTTTAAACCTTAAAATCATATATTAATTCTTTTAACGATCTCCTCCATTCTCAATACTTATATCACCACATGACTATACACAACTATTTGGGATATCCACATTCCACATCTTTACCTTAAAAATATTTTTTCTTAAACATGTTAGTATTTATTACTCTCGATTTTTGGTTCTCTTAGCCAGGTAAATTGTAGCTAGCTATGTTGTGACAAAATTATATTAAGCATATACATTTTTCCCAGAAAAGGTATCCAATTATGATCCCCGGATTCCCAATTCTGACTTTAAGAGTATGTTATCAAACTCAAACTGAAGAGTTGGAATCCAATTCTAACATTTTTATTAAATTAATAGTAAGATAAGGTATAAATCTATATACATATACTCTATAAATGGGAATTTATTGGCCCCTAAATCGTTAAAACCTTAAAAAGTTTCATACGCTTGCCCGGTTAAAGCTCAGGTAATCCCGCACCTAAGGATGAAATAAAATCTGAATCCAAAAGTCACGAGCTGGGTGAAGGCTCACGTTCCAAATTTTGATTTGGACACGAAAGCCCAGTCCAACTTAAGGTCAAAAAAGTCCGTCAAAATAGAATAAGAAATTATGTTTATTAGCTTGAAGGGACAATTACAAAAATCCCTCTATCATATTACAATGTTTTGCAAAAAACAATATTTCAATAACTAATTAAGAAATTATTTTGTTATAATAGCTCTATTATCAAAAAACACCATTGTCACTCCATTAGAATTTGTATGACACGCGCCCATCTGACGCATGTCTATATTATTCCATTGTTACTGTTGCAAAAAACCTCTATTATAAAGCCTCATTTTGTAGAAAACCACCAACTTAACAACTACTTACAAAATGAATATTTTTTAGTAGCTTTATTATAAAAAAATTCCATAGTGTGTTAGGTACGAGATTAGTATTCCAAAGAAGAAAGTTAACAAAGAAAATAAAATATATCGATGCATTGTAATGCAACTACAACTTTACAAGGGAACAAATAGGCTTAATGAAATATCGAAACTAAAAAATGAAAGAGCTAATAGTTGTCTTGACCTTATGTAAACATAAGTATGTCTGGTTGATTGATTAAATTCTTAGTATTGAATTTATGGTATTGTAGTGGATGTAGTTTTGTTATTTACAGTGATTGTAGTGATTGCTGATAAATTGCCAAGTACCCACTAAACCAATCACCTGTTTGACCAAAAGTCGACTTACAGATCATGGTTCATGATCAAATATATACTTTGCAGTTACGATCCAACTAATCAATGTGAGAAACTTATCAGATAACATTCATTATTATTCAAGTTGTCATCTCCAATACTCCATTGCTCTTACATGTGGCACGACTTTGTAGCAAATCATCGTCTCAACAAGCTTTGATCACGATTACCAATCCACTGCCGCAGCAGTGGCCAAATGAGTTGAACACCTTCCCACATCACATACTAGGCACATGTTCGATCCGCTCTGATACCATGATAAATTGCAAGCATACACTGGACTAATCCTATTTCGACCCAAAAGTCGACTTACAAGTCATGGTTCATGATCAAATATAATCATTGCAATTACCATCTAATTACTCGATGTGGGACAACTTGTGAGTTGACATTCTTTATTATTGACCAACTTTCATTCAATTGACAAATTGTGCATCAAAAAGTTATTGCTTTTATTTGTCTCTTCTCGTTTTCTTCATACACAACTTCAACATGGTATCATAGCTCCAAGTTTCCGATCCTCGGCTTGCTGCTTTGTCTTTGGGTGGTGATAAAATAATGGAAGATATTTTAACCTCCTTTTTTATTGATGACGTCTACTTCACTGTCTTACTTTTGAGATTTGAACTTGTTTGCTTCTCCTACTTCTTGGGATTTTGACCCATTTGTTCCTATTCCTAAAAAATTCTACTTTGAAAAGTTTCTTCTTCCTTGGGTTGATTATATTCTCTTTACCCTCTTGACCAGTTTCTCTTTGCTTTACATCTTCTCCTACTTTCATATTGATTCTCATACTAGCTTCTTTTGCATTTCGTTTCGGTATCGAGACTGGCAATTGATTTGGTTCGTACTCAAGAATTGGGTTTGGCATGGGTACTGACATAAGAATCATGCTTCTTATTGACATTAGCACACTCCACGAAAAAAGTATCGTCATTCAGACATCAATATCCCCATAGTTTTACAGATTTCTCACTAGTTATGAAGGTGTGTTTTACTCAAGATTTTCATTTGCCATCTAGCAAACTTTTGATATAAAATCGTGAGTTTGAGAGAGGATATTGAAGATTTAGTTAGTTACTAAAGATAATAATAGTTATTAGATAATTATAAAAATAGGTTAGTTTCTTATGTTAGTTTATAGAAATCCTATTAGAAATTTACTTATCTATTTGAATTAGAATTGAGTTTGCTATATATATATATATATATATATATATGATATTGCATAAGTTGTAATAGGCATGTCATGCCGTTAAGAGGTAGCTTGTTATAGTATTTGCATCAAAAAATTTCTAGCTTTCATTTATCTCTTCTCGTTTTCTTCATAAACAACTTCAACAATTGCAACACTTAGAGTGATTGCAAACTAGGCAGCCAATAGAAATTGTGCAACGATAATAAGGTCTCGGATATGATTTTATTTTTTAATTTTTTTAGTATTTCTTTATGGACATCATTCGAAATTAAATTGAAACATCATGTAGCTAATAAACACTTAATAATAAGTTAAATTATCATTGGAGCTTATGATCAAGTACGAATAGGGCGATTGATAGCCATTTTATAATTAGGGGTTGATTCTAGGAGGACACCAAATTTTTTAAGATATAGAGATTTAATCTCAATCGTTGATTTTGATTAATTTAGCGGTTGAGATTAAATTTACTTCTAATAAATTTATAGTGAATTAGCAAAAAATACGGAGCGGTTGGTAAATGACGGTTATTAATATTTACCGTTGAATTGATAGAAATCAATGGTTGAGATGATGAACTATTGTCTCTGATAGAGCACTTTTGTATGCTATTTTAAGTCCTTTACATTGCTTAGATTCTAACATATTTTAGTATAAGATTACGCTTTTTGTGTAGTTTTGTATCTCAGGTTTAAAAGAAGAGTTAGAACAAAAGTGCAACAAGAAGGCTGAATCTCGGAACAAAAGAAAACAAAGTAACATGAAGCCAAAGATCAACAGGCGCGCGAGCAGTGTGGCGCGCCAGTCATAGTCGCGCACAAGCAGAGAAAACCGATGACGTCAGCAGTCAGCAAAATATCCGGAGCGATGATGTCATCACACGCAAAGAATATTTCTAAGTTCGGTTTTTGGAGATCAAGATATTTCCAAAGCTGATTTTTAGAGATAAAGATGATTTCCTAACGATTTTCTTGCCTAAATATTCGTGGAAACCCTGTGAGGCAAAAGTATAAATACAAAGCTTCATGGAAATCACAGACGCATACTTTAGGCTATGCAGAGGAGAAAACGCGGCTCAGAGCAGAGTTCCGACCAAGCTGTACGCGCGAGCTGCCAACGCGAGCCAGACGACGCGTCATTCAGATTTGTTGTGTTACTTTAGTTGTTCAATAATTATTCTTGAGATGTATACATTCAGTATGAGTAGCTAACTTACTGAATTCGGTTTGGATTCAGATCGATGAATTATATGTTTTGAGGTTTTGTTCTTAAATTGCATGATAAGTTTAGTATTATTATTCCGAACTCAATTGCATGATAATTAGGTTAGACAATTAAGCGAAGCCTTGCACCGCAGACTTAGTTGTAAAATCTGTTATCTATAGTTAAACAATCAGAAGTACGTGACTGTGAATGATAGGAGTAACACTAGAATAGTCGATAGCTACCTTGACCGGATTTCTGGTTGACTAGACTAGAATTGACTAATAATATCATACGGACCTTGACCGGAATGTATGTGTAGGTTATTAAGCTGTGACAGGACCTTAACCAGCGTGAACTTTATATCATGTATCTTTAGTGACCAATAACAAACATAGAAATTCATAGTGAAGAATCTGAACCGAGCTCATCACTTTTATATTTATTAACATCTTTCGTGACTGTCTTCTGAGTGTGCGCTAGTTTCACTTGCGCAACTGTTTTTTTTCTTCTTTTCTTTTAATTGTTTTCACTCACAACCCCAATCTTAGTTTGTAGTTAAAAGAAGAATTCTCACTGTTCCCTGTGGATTCGATCCCAGCTTGCCAATACTATAGTAGTAGGAGAGTCGGGACAAATTTGCAGCACTCAACGACGTGCTCGTCAGTCTCATATAAGTTTATTGGTCCTCCTTGAACCTTTTCCTTATAATTAGTTATTAACATGGTGAGTTTTTGCAAAACACATATTGTAATAGTGGTTTCTGCAATTAATCTGAAATAATAAAATAATATTTAATAAACAACAAGCACTCACTTTATGATAAACGGAATAGTACCAATGCTGGTTTTTGATAAAAGAGCTATTATAATAGCATCATTTCAAAATTAGTTGTTACAGTGGTGGTTTTAAAAAATCTGATATAATGATAGTGGTCGTCTACAATTAACCTTAGTTTGAATTTAAAACATATAATATTTATACCCTTTGATTATATACAAGCATTTTATATCCAGTTCTAAGTGTATATATAATTGCTTGGAATGAGATCATGAGGGACAATATGTATATGTAAGACGGTAAGACATTATCTTAATCGTAGATTCTTTAAATCTGATGGTAGTGATTGATTTGATTTTCAATTAAATTTAGGATTTATATGCACAAATTGCAGGGCGGTTGTGTTAGGCGGTTACTGATATTGACCGTTGGATCGATGAAGATCAACGGTTATAATTGCGCCCCACTGTCTTACATAATTGATGATGTCTAGCATGAACTTCTCCCATAATTGCTTAACCTAAATATTTGGTAACTAAATTTGAAAAAGTAACTCAATTTTCATACCTATAAATAAATATTTTAAAATAAATCAAATACTCATAAAAAAATCAAAATTAAATTTGTTGAAAATTTATACTTCATTTTATAATATCAAACGAAGCTCCTATATGTCCCATTTAAGCCCGAAAGTCAGCAAAATTTGAAAAATCTGTGGGTTTAATTTTATGACGCAATCTAAAGCCTTAAGAAAAGCAAAGAGAGTCGCAGATGAAAGTAAAGTTCGTGTTTTTCATTCTGATTCTGATTCAATGCAGCAAAAGTTATTTGTTGCGAGCCAATACTACATAATTTTGATAAAGAGTTTAGACAAAACTACGTAGAGTTATAGTAGAAAACGTCAAAACAAACTCATTTTTTTACTCTCCACAAGTAGCAGTGCTGCACGAAATCTAGATACTTTTAATTGAGCCCGGTAAAACCATGATGCTAGTAAAGCCTAGGATTTAGCCCCAATTTTCTGTGAGATTTTATAAAGAAAAAATGCCCAATTTGAAACAATAATAAGGGTGCCAAGACTTCATATAATGACATATTATAGTCATACAACGATGCCCAAAATATATATTTTGCTTTAGTCCATTAAATTCTCAAGGTGGCCCTGGCTAACGATGACTTCATGGTAATCTCTAGGCTCTACATGTCAGAGTAAGATGATGTTGCGTATTTTTGTACCTCAAAGTCAGTGATTAAGAGATTCCAAATGCAATTCAAAAATAATTTATAAACTGAAGTATTCGGGTTGTCCAAGGAGCAAACTTAAATTTGTGCACTATATAAGGTTTAACTTTAATCTAGCTAACTCAAAATCGATATACTTTTGTTGTTTTGGGGAGGATAGATTATACAAGTATGCAAAGTAGATACAGTCCAATAAAGAAGATATCAAAGTCCAACTATCCTAGTCAAATGCATCAAAACAATGATCAAAAGAGTAATATGATGAAATTTCTAATGATTCAAAGTCGACTATTTAATCGCAACTGAAAACAAAATTTCTCCAAGTTTAAGGATTGATTTCATAAATTCAAGTCTCATTCTTCCGATTTGTTGACTTGCTCGATACAATCACATTACTCACGAACTTTCGCTATGGTGATTAATTGAAAGCTCGGATAAAGCAAAAGCCTACTCTTCTAATTTCGAATGCTACTTCCGTAGTCACTAAACAATTAGATAGTCTTACTCAATGGTTGTTCTAAATCCCTATCTTCCAATATAAAACTTAGAGCAACTTATGATCATACAAGCATTTTATCAAACATCTAGAATGCATCGTTATCAAAATATGAGTAAAAACACAAATCACCTAACAAATCATTTCATCTCTCATCTAAATAGATACAAGAGTTTTGAATACATTAAACAAAATCCATTAGACCTTGAAACAAGAGACTACACACAATACATAGTAAATAAATCCATAGATTGTATATCAAAGTGAATTCACAATCGCATAAAGTTTAATCCAAGAACACCTTTGGATCTTTTCTAAGTATAGAGATTGTCTTTTTATCTTTGGGTGTCTGTCTTCCTTCTCCGTAAAATCCACCTCCCTCTTCAAATCCCAAAAAATGTGTTTTTGTAGCATAGGTTAAAAGAAATCGGTTCATTTGCGACCCAGGCGTTAGCCTGCGATCCCTGCGACCCAGGGAAATCACCGTTGGATCAATTTTGATCCAACGGTCCACAATTCGCGCAATCTGCATTTTTGTCGTTTTGTGCAGATAGTTTGTCGTTTAGCTAAATGCAAAAATGCAAACGGAATGTGCATATAGTGCAAAACAAAAGTGCAAATAAACGAATCTCAATTTGCACACTTGCAAGGGGTCGCAAGGGAACTGGACTCTAGGTTAAAAAGGGTCGGGTGCCTCGGGTCAGACCGGAGCGACCAGACCTCTTTGGCAGGCAAGAATGCCTCGGATGCCTCGGGGCAGACCAAATGGGTGCCTCGGACGCCTCTGGACGGTCTGTTAAGTTTTGGTGATTCGAGGTGACTGCAGTTTCCACTTTGAACGCATATTTGATCCTTTAAACCTTAGAATTTGACCTTGATGTAAACTAGAGAGTTGTAGATAATTGAATCATCTTTTAGATGATATGTAGCTTGTTTCATTTGGACTTCATATGTGTTCTATACAAGCTGTAGAATTCACGGAGGTCAAGCTATCCAGACTGCTCTTTTATTGAATTCTCCACTTATTTGAACCATTTTCCCTCCATAATGCCTCAAATCATATATTTTGATATATTAAATCTTCATCACAAGTAAATGGATCAAATAACAATAATAATTCGAGCAATGAAACTAAATTCATAAGATATGGAGTAAATAATCGATCGAAATATCGAGCGATCAAAATACTTCACACTTAGAATTTTTTGTCCTCGAACAACCATTAAGCACACATGAAGAGTTCAATAATGAAGGATATAGTAAGACAATTCTCATCCAAACATTATAAAATGAGATCCAATGTTATCCTAACCTAGATGCAAAACTAACTCATTTTCGTAGGAATCACGGGTACATTTAGCACATGCACCAAGCCTTTAACCCCCTACCCTACCCTAGTGGACGAGTTATAGTCTCGTGAGGGTTTTTACAAAAGAGAATACCCACAAATCCTGGATGCAACTAACTTACATGTATGCATGATGATATGTGTCAATATCCAAGCTTGATAAGGTTTGTGCGATCAATGAGAGTAAATATACATATCTTCGGATCATCAATCAAGAAAATCTTTTATTTTGCAAAGTTAGAGCAAGCTTCACTACGAGAAAAGCATGGTTATATCATCCAATGCCGTCATAACAATATGCATGCATCTATCACTTACATCTCATCATGGTTTAAAATTTCATAGCTTGTCTATAACTCACTTATTCTACCAAAGTGGGTAGTACATAAGCTTGTGTTATTTAAACTCATTCTCAAGTTTATAACTCATAGATTAAAAGCATAAGACAAGAGGAGTTCGACACACTTTTACAAAACTAAACTCAAATGCTCGGTACTTGTTTGAACATAACATGTTATTTATCACGCATATTCATATCAACTTGCAAACTTATTTCTTAATGTCATATTCATAACATGCAGTCTTCTTAGTTAGTCTTTTAAAAAGTGGACCACGACAACATTCAATTTTCTTCCAAATTTGTTAGATGCTTGCAGCATGATATATTTCCAAAAAATTTGCTTGATACAATATTATTGCAAGTATATGGTGGTGTGAAATTGGCATCCTGAAGAATGTAGGTTATTCTTAACGGATAAGATTCAAACTCATAAATGAACTCGTCAACCATCAATAAGTGAGATCAAAAAGTGGCCAGTGCTAAACCACTAACAATCTCTGTTAATGTGGTACCCCCACCTCAATCCCACGCTTCATATTTTCTCACAATCTCTCATGATCAGAACGCAGCCTTCTACAATCTTCTCTGATATCAAATGGGTAGACAGCATTCATGTTTTTACAAACAAATCTAAGGAAATGCCTCTAGGAAATGCCTGAAGGTCTGACGCTGACAAGCAGTAACTGAAGGTCTTAAACTCCTCATAATTTATGCACATTATAAATGAGCCATATTGATGATTGTGAAGTGATCAGAACAAACTGTGGCACCTTTGTTAAAGGTTTCGTTAGCGGTCTTTGGTCTTCATATCTTGCATGTGAAGCATCAGCTGTATATAAAACACAGTCAGTTTATTTTCAGCAGATATGAATAGTAAAATAAATAGATGCAATACCTTTGTCCCAACATAAAATGTCATGAACATACCGCCCAGAATAGAAAGCCCTGCAAATAGTAAACAAAAGCTCTCTCGGCCCTCCTTTGAACAGATCTGCTTGGGGTGGGGAAGGCTCCCCTCCTCTCGGGGAGGCGGTCTGCCTTCCTCCGCCCATGGTTGTGTTGCGTTTCTTGTGCTTGTTTATGCTTTCCCTTTCCCTTTCAATAATAGAGGCTTCCTCCTTCTTCCCTCTAGCATATCTTGCTAGCTTTTCCTCTAGCTTCGTGCTAGCTTTCGGTCAAGCCATAGTGCTTGCTTTTCTGGGGAGTGTCGTTCGGGTTGTTGGGCTGAGTGGCGAAGGCCGCCGTGGTCTCCTGAGGCTCGGCTGGTGCAAGATCTGGAGGCACGCGTGGAGATCCAGGGCTTGGTTGTCCATCCAAGCCTTAGTACAGCTCCGATCTGGTGGTGGACGCGGATCGAAGGGGGTTTCGACGAGAGGGCGGACGGCGCTTAGGAACTTTGGGATCGACAGAGGTCTGGTCTGGCGGCAGATATGAGGTTCGGACGGGGCGGGAGGCTCGGATTGGACGGCGGTGGATGCAGCTCGGCCGGAGTGAGGACGCGGATCTGATGGGGCTGGAGGCGCAGCAGGCTGCGGCTCGGCCTGGGCTCGGCCTGGATGTCGACGCGATATTGAGGGCTCAGGTTGGGGTGGGGGTTGGGGTGGCGGATGCGGCTCGGGTTTATGGAGAGCTCGAATCGACTGGAGGCGGGTGGCTGATGTGGCTCGGGTGTGGTCGGGTCCGTGGCGGGCGGTGACGGGCTGGCAGGGTGGTGTGGCGACGGTGGCTGGGTGGTGTGGCGGCGGCTGATTGTTTGTTGTCGCTAGGGTTTCTGCGTGGGGTGTGGATTCGGTTGGGCTGATTGTTTGTGGGCCAGATTTGGGCTGATTGTTTGTGGGCCAGATCCTGCTTGTGGGCCTGTTGGGCCAGATCCTGTATTTTGTCTTTCCTGCCCTTCCTGATCTGAATGCCCTCTCGGTCTTTGACTGATTTGCTCTGGAGTTTTCTCGAGTCCGGATGATTTATGGCTTCTGGTGAGTTTTGCTGGGATGGCGCCGATCATGGCCTGCTCTTCAAATTGCATTTATGAGACTTCCTCGACGTTTGAGTTGTCTTAAGATTGTCCCTTCAATTATGTTTCATTCGCGTGTCTTGTAATATCTTTTTATATGAAATATTCTCACTTTGAATCAAAAAAAATTAAGAATACAAACTAACATCTGCAACAGAGATTTTAAAAGAAGTGTACCTTCCCAATTTAGGAATCGAGATACTAGCCAATTCATCCCCGATGGACAAATAACATAGCCAACCAGATTAGCAACCTGTAATTTCAAAAATTAGCAACAGCTGACTTCTTTATAAAATAATCATTATAAATGGATGGAAACAGAGGGGATGCCATTAGACAGGTAATCGTAATGGCGCCAGCAAGTGCATGGAGTTCTCGATGAATGAATTGGCCAAAAGCACTCTCAGCCTGAGAAGTAATCGAAGTGACATGTAAGAACAACAGTGTTGTAAGAATAATAATAAAAATAGTCTCAAGACACATAAGGGCAGGGATAAAGCCCTAAAAATCTGTTTGTTGAGTCTAATCCCACAGATTTGCCGGTCCCTTGATCTACAGTTAGCAATTTTGTAGAAATTTTTTCCAATTAAGCCGCTTCCCAAAAAAACACTAAAAACGACTTAAGATTGGCATAATTCCCAAGGCATGGCACCAACAAATTTCACTAGCAAGTTTGTTATTTGTTATTCCTTATCTTCCTAACATGTCTTTTTGTTTTTCAATTCATCAATACTGAGTAAAGTGTCATTACCTGGAAAGAACTAGCTGCTGACTTTACTATCACCTCGGGTATAAAGAACAAACAAGTTAGCCATGCCCATGAGAGAAGCTTCCTACAACACCACAAAAGATTTTAAAGTTAGATATAGGATACGCTACATATATATCTATATCAGAGTGATAAAGTAACTCACACAGTGGGAATATTGAATGAAAAAATGACTTGATTATTCCATGAATTTGATGCTCATTTAAAGAGCTTACAATGCAACGGTAAAATAAAACAAACTGCCAAGAAAATAGCAACTAATTAATATCCCTGCTGACCAGGGACTTATTCAACAAACGATAGCAACAAACTTCAAGTCATGACAATGT
Organism: Sedum album; assembly: GCA_006409495.1. NCBI lineage: Eukaryota > Viridiplantae > Streptophyta > Magnoliopsida > Saxifragales > Crassulaceae > Sedum > Sedum album. Next base: position 17,700 of record QZGG01002301.1, read on the forward strand.
CAAAGATTATCTCTATCCTTAACAATGCCTCCCCAAAACTGATTCCTAGTGGATTCAGTTTATGTCAGATGCCTTATGCATTCCCATCATCTTGCGAAGCCTTGTACTTATCAACTTCTCCATTCTTGTTTAACTTGGTTTTGTACAACCACTTTACACCGTTGGACTTGACATCTTTTGGAAGAACACACAGCTCCCATGTATTATTTTTTTTAATGGCAGCCATCTCATGAGCCATAGCTACACGCCACTTTTCGGGTTGACTAGCCTCCTCATTAGTGGTGGGGTCTCCTTCACTAGTAAATAATGCAAGCTGATTCATTTGTGTTGATAATTGATTCACCTCATCAGTGTCAGATAATCCATCACCAGTTATATAATCACTCATCCATGCGGGTTGTCGACGTACCCTACCACTTTCTTGTGTAACAGCAGCATCCTCCACATGTTCTTCATTGTTCTCGTCATTTGATTCTTGCACTACAGGTAGCTTTTCCTCATCAGTGTCACTCCATGAAGGATGTTGTTGCTTTGGTTCTTCATCATTAACTTGCTTCCAACACCATTCTTTATCCTCCTCAAATATTACGTCTCTGCTCACCATAATACGACCAGTCATAGGATTAAATAATTTATAAGCTTTAGATTCTTCACTTACCCCAAACATGACACAAGAGATGCTGCGATCATCCAACTTCTTTCTCTTCTCTTTAGGAACATGCATATGTGCTAAAGAACCAAATATTTTGAAATACTCTACATTCGGCTTCCTCTCCGTCCAAGCTTCTTCAGGAGTTACACCTTTCAAAGCACAAGTTGGACTACGATTCATAACATGTACAGCCCAAATGCTAGCGTCAGGCCAGTAAACTTTTGGAACGTTCTTTCCGGCGAGCATACAACGTACTACATTCAATAGTGTTCGGTTTTTCCGCTCGGCAACACCGTTTTGTTGTGGACTATAAGCTGCTGTTAGCTGTCTTCATATTCCATTGTTCAAACAAACTTCTTTGAACTCTTGCGAATTATATTCACCGCCGCAATCTGTTCTGAGACATTGGATGGACAGCCCTATTTCCTTCTCTACTCTTGCTTTGAAAATTTTGAAAGTGGTAAGAGCTTGGGACTTGTCTGAGAGAAAATAAATCCAACATTTTCTAGTGAAATCATCTATAAATGTGATGATATATCTCTTGTGACTGCTTGACTCCGGCTTGATCGGTCCACAAAGATCCGAGTGCACTAATTGTAACTTTTGTGACGCCCTCCAACTGCTTGCCTTAGGAAATGAATCGCGATGTTGCTTTCCTGTCAAACATTCAGCACATGGTCTACTTTCTGGTTCAATAGATGGTAGGCCTATCACCATTTGTCCTTGCTTTAGTGCTTTTAGTCCTTTAAATCCCAAATGACCATACCTGCAATGCCATAATGAGTTGCATTTTCTGACAATGTATTATAACACTCACCAGATTTTGAATGTATGTTTGCAACTAAGACAAACATCTTATTCGTGGATATTGTTGACTGGATGATCACTCCTTTGGTGGGATGATAGACACTGCACTTTCCTCCTTGAATGATTACTGTCACCTCTTTCTCTTGCGATTGGCCGATACTTAATAAGTTGCTTTTTAACTGTGGAATATAATATACATTTGTGAAGATATGTGAGACACCATTAATGTGAAGTTTTATATTCCCCTTCCCTTTGACTTCTAACCTCTGATCATTTCCCAGCTTAACTGAGTGACGGTAAGTCTCATCGAACTCCACAAACCAATGTTTCTCTCCGGTCATGTGATTACTACATCCAGAATCTAAAAACCACAAATGCTCTCGTTGTGTTTCCTTGTCCTCTGTGTATGACATTAAAACCATTTCCTCATCTTCATCAAACTCCGTATAATTGGCTTTCTTTTCCCACTCAGGACATTCACTGATTACATGTCCCAGTTTATGACATTTGAAGCATTCTATATTTGCTTTACCTCTACCTTGACCTCTCCCCCGGCCTCTTTGTGACCCACGAGTTGATCCACGTCCTCGATTTGTTTCGGCAACTTGAAGGACTTGTTCATCTTTATTTCTCCTTTTAAATTTTTGCTCATGAACTAGCAGAGAGCTCTGTAGCTCATCAATAGTGAGGCGTTGTATAGCCTTGGACTCCTCAATTGCACACACAATGTATGTAAACTTCTCTGAAAGTGTTCTCAATACTTTCTCCACAATTTTTGAATCTTGCATGCTCTCTCCCAAGTTTCTCATGTCATTTGAAATAAGCATTACTCTAGTGAAATATTCACTAACAGTTTCATCAGTTTTCATCTCTAAAACTTCAAATTCCCTCCGAAGATGTTGCAGTTGTGCACTTTGAACTCTAGCATTTCCTTGAAATTTAACTTTCATCGAGTCCCAAAGCTCTTTGGAGCTATTCTTTTGAAGGATTTGCTTGAGGATTGTTTTATCTATTGACGCAAACAGATAATTTTTCACTTTAAGATCTTTGAGACGTAAGTCTGCCAATTCGGTTCTCTGAGGGCCAGTTAGGACAACTCCAGCAGCTGGTTCAGGGATGCCAGTCTCTACCAATGCCCACCATTCCTTCGATCTCAATAAGTTTTCCATAAGCATTGCCCAATGCTCATAATCCCCATCAAAACGAGGAATGCTCAATAAGCTGTCTCTCTCAGTAGCCATGAGAGTAACCTTTTCTTCTTCACTCTTTGCCAGAGAATTGCGATCTCTTGGTACTCACCGTACTCAACCTTGGCTCTGATACCAATTGATAAAGTAACTCACACAATGGGAATATTGAACGAAAAAATGACTTGATTATTCCATGAATTTGATGCTCATTTAAAGAGCTTACAATGCAACGGTAAAGTAAAACAAACTGCCAAGAAAATAGCAACTAATTAATATCCCTGCTGACCAGGGACTTATTCAACAAACGATAGCAACAAACTTCAAGTCATGACAATGTCAAAGATTATCTCAATCCTTAACACAGAGGTGGATAATTAAAAGTTAAGCTTGTTGAGGCTACCATTCTAAGTCATGTCATACTGCCACGAATGTGAAGACAACCCATACATTGACCAGTTTCCTCCGGGAACCACCTAGAGGAATGTACATATACCTTTGAACAATATAGAAATCAACCCTGTCATAATCAGTAGATCCATGATAAGGGAAATGAGAGATGGAAAAAGTCGAACGAGGAACCTGACAAGCCATTTATTAAAGGAAGAATGCCAATTTTTCCAAAAGCTTTCCAAGTTATAACAATTATTGATGCATTTCGGCATATTTTCAGGGGGCTCGATGCCGTTAATCTGCAATAAAAACTCTATGTTATGCATAAGCCCATAACGAGTGTAGTTGAGCATGGTAACTTCTTAATATCAAACGTCTTGTACAAGAGACTTCAAAATAAATCCAAGGTTGAACTTACTTAATTTAAAAGCAAAACATGAAAATAAATTTGGGTAAGAAGAATACCAAAGACCATAAACGAAAGTAGCGCCAGATAAGTAAGAACTTCAGCCACATAAAATTCAGAACCTGCACCAACATATAATGTTACAAACACTGACGATTCAAGATAGCAAGTTGAGATAAACCAAGTACAAGTTAAGTACTGCAAGAGACTGTCAAGACTCTGGTCTGCAAATGCAATTATATGCATCATAAAATTTGGTTGTGTTCGTACATGGGAGGTAGGGTTCTAACAGCCTTGCATAGAATACAAAACTCTTTGTGATTCACAAAATAATTAGAATATTGGCCAAATTTGAGAGAACTTTTACCCCGTAGCCAATGATGAAGACATCAAATGGTGATAGCTGTTTCCATAACCCACTGTATTTCAGTAAACACACTCAGAAGAATTGCCAAAACATAATAGAATCAATAAAAATTTAACGCAAGACTCACCTAATTGCAAATGCATTGTAGAAGCAGAAATGTGTCATGAGTTCCATCAAGAGAAGATTCAGAACCCAGCGTAATCCATAAAGTGCCACCATTTTAGATGAATAGTTATTTTGTGGTGTATCTAACTGCAGGGATGTTAAAAAGTCACAATGCAGCTGCAGTGTTACTATTATTCCCCCAATTTTACCTTACATTTTATTAAATTATGATAAAGATCACAAGTTATTCAGTAATCTGTAACGTTTTTTACCAAGAAAATGATACAAAAGTGGCAGAATTTTCTAATCTATAGTGTTTCTTATCATCCCTTGGTACCAGCAGCTCTACTTACTAACAATATGATTATTTAAAAAGGATTCACAATGCAAAAGCTTGTGATATATGAAAGAGCTTGTTCATTAAGAAAATTATGAAAGTAATGAAGGATAGTTAAATACCTGAGAAGCAAACGCGTTGAAGCTAATGATAGGTCCAGCCAGATACAGAGGAGCAAATACCAAGTAAGAAAGGTATGTGAACAAGGAGTAACTCTCTTCGGGGACGCTTCTTTCCTGTGATGATGCAGATGAAGAGTAGGCCAATAATCTTATTGAATATTCAATTTGAGTAACTGTTTTAGATGCTCATAAAGCAGATACAAGAGGAACTTACCTGTAGAGAGACGTAGCACATATGGCCAGATTTACATGTATGATAACGTTGGGCGTGCTTCTGTAATTATCATTAAAAACAAATATCACTTATGTTGCTAAGGGCGGAAGCTTACTAGCACAAGGATACCTAACAACCGAAAATGAAACCAATCACCTATTTTATTTTATTGCTAATTCATCATCACATATGACATATACGATGTAGATGCATTCCAAAAATCACCTATTTTATTTAATTGGTAATTCATCATCCAAGCTGCTGTTAAAAATGATATTCTATTGAAAACACCACTGATTGGATAAATGTTAGCGAGGTACCTCAAGATCAAATTTAGGTGAATCTTTGTGTGCCCAGTGATAATCATATCCATAACTTATCATCCGCAACACAACTGACAATATGAAGGTGAAGCCACAAATTTAGGGACTACTAAAAATGTATACATCGTCAGCCAACTCATAAATAACAAAGCAGCCCCTTTTCCAAGCAAAACAAAAGAAAGGTAAGGGGAATACCGAAGTTGAAGCATATTTGCCACCTGAATGTACCCCGATAACGATCCAGATAAGCCCAAGGCTGCCTAGAATCGTCAAAAGCACAATCGAGGTAAAATGGAGGGCAGTAGGCAAACAGCTGATGAAGTACTGCAAATTCATGTGAAAACTGAAACGTAGGATCATGGAAACCTTACCCTATTTCAGAGAATGCATATCCTTCAAAGACTCGATTACATATGAGAAATGATATGTTGAAAACCCAAATCAGAAATGAGAAGTATTTGGTTCGTGCACTAATTTGCAGAAAGACAATTCTAGTAATATAGAAAGAATCAAAATATAAACGCTTGATTATAGTTCTTATCAATTTTAAATGAGTTATAAAAAGTCCTAGCAATCTTAATATTCACCTGATAAATGACAAAACTTACCTTAACTAAGAGGTAGTTCAGAAAAGCAATCGATAGAATGAAAATAATGCTGCAACAGAGGACGAACAATTGTGATCAAGCTCCGTGCAGATAAATTAAGTAAGTCAACGAAATCACAAGCCAAACAAGAGACATTCCTCTAACTTTGAGCTTTAGAGATATCCTCAAGATTTGCGTTATCATTGAATATAATCCAAACACAACTGTAAGAATGGGTAAGTTCGACCGAATGTTCCTCCACTGAGCATCTGAAGCATCCTAAATAAGAAACTAACATTAACAGCCACAACATAAACAAAAACAAGTGCAATCATACAAAGTTTGATAAAACAGAGTAAAAGAATTTCATATATGAATTAAATCGCCCCGCAAGCTACCCATAACGCAATCCATAGAGTTTCCTATAGTAATCTGCGATATAGTTTAACAAAAACTCAATCCACATTATCAGATATTAAAAACCAGTTTATGAAAATGCATTTGCAATGAAAAATCACAACTTTTTCAAAAATCCTACCACTGGAAAGCTGAAGAGTACGTCGAATAACAACAAAGTAAAACGCAACAGCATACATAATCAAGAATATCAATTCTTTTTGCTTCCAAGAACTCTTCATCTTCTTCTCGTCGCGATAAAAAATATTCAATTATCATTACGAGATGGAAACCAAGGGCATCGTGTCGAAATACACAATCTTTACGAGAAATCGAAACCCTAGAAACCGATCGATCGATCGGAACGAAGGAGATGGATTTGATTTCTTCAGAACTACAATTAGGTCCTTGAGGTTTCTATAGAGACAAAAGTTCACACAATCAAGCCGCGGACCCTGAACAATATTCACACAATCAGAACTACAATTAGGTCCGAAATCTGGCAAAATATCAAAAGTTCAGCGTCAACAGCGGACCCTTAACAAATTTATCCGCTGACAAATATCTCGATAATTTAATGAAGTTGATTGCTATCATTAGCTGGTTTTGTTCAGAGATGGATAGACATGTCGTATATAGAATACCCTTTTTACAACGAAGCAGGACTACATGTGTTTCACTAAGGAGAACATTGTTGTTTATGAAAAGATAACCAAAAAGAGAAGAAGGGTCACATTACAGGTTCCAACAACTATAAGGGATAAGCAAAGACACAAGCAGCAGCATGCGCTACCTTTATTCACCAGAAGGATGCATATATCGCAATGAAGGTAAGTGAAGCCTTAATAAGAATACGAGCACCCATATATACGATACATGATAATTTTATAACAACTCTTCCTTACGTAAGTAGAGTTCCGGATATATATACAGGAGTCTTTATTAATATGGGGAATCCCATTCGAATAATAAATGAATACATTTATATTAATTTAATCCAATCCCTTGATAATTACAAGGATACAACTATACCTATAAAATCTAATCATTTTCATGATTTATTGAATGATAATCAACCAGAACGTTATCTACTAAGGCACAAAGAATGAGATGGGAAAAAAATAATTAATACTACTAGTACTTGCCGCACAGTCAAGCCTGTGCATTTTGATTGTCGCGCGGCAAGGTGAGTATTGGCGGCACTGTAACTGACGACATCTTCCGCAAACGATCGAAACGACAATACTTCAATTTCTCACTCTATCGCTCGATCAACGACGCTGTTGACCGTTGTCAAGCTTAACCCCTTTATAGACACCTCCAACTGCAGCTTCAGGAGCCGCCTCCAGTAACAGCACGGATATTTGGATTCTCAACATTTAAACTCTGCTCCAATATTGTAGCATCCCGCACTGCAACATCTGGCAACCAAGCTAAAATTGCTCTCTGAAAGAAGAAATCAAGACTCGTTACTTAATAAATTAACACATAACACATCATATGAAAAGATAATTGCATCATATATTCACAAATTAAACAGCATAAATATTCGAGTGATCAAACAGGCACAAATTTTAAAGAAACACCTCCAAGTCTCCTGAAAGCTCAGACTTAAGGCGCTTGCTTAAGTTCTCACTATACATACTCTTGTACTCATGCAGGATCAAACTACGTTGATTATAATCCCGATGAGCCAGAATGTTCACAACTGCAGCCTTATCGCATCCAAATCCTGCAAAATCGCATAATACAAACCAAAAAAACCCAAAAAAAACAGCATCCAAATACTGAAAATCATAATCATCGATCAAACCACCAACCTTAGAAAAGATAAAAGAGCCACAAATATCCCAAACGCAATGCCTTAATTAGCCACAAACCTACCAATTCAAAAACAAATTGTAAATATTAATTGATAATTGAATTGTATACTGACAAATGAAGTGTAAAGTAAAAGACTATTTTAAGCATGTTTTATATAAGACATCAAGAAATTGCAAACTGATCCAATTTCATACACGAAGTCGGATGCCAAACTTAACTGCCAAATTTATTTATAATAATTAACAATTTAGATTTCATCAAATCAAAATGAACAGTAGCTATCTTGCAATTCGATGGTAAATTAGGGAACATAATACAAAAAATTAAGAAAATTCAAAGCACCTGAAATTAAAATCAAAGTGAGATAATCCAAAATTAACTTAGAAAAATCTCAATCTCAATTTGACTTTCAACCTAGAAAAAATTAACCTCTCATGTTTGTAAACACAATACACCTGAAAGACTTTTAATCACTCCATTCAACAAAAAACCTAGACATAGCAATCTCCAAACTACACTGCACATATAATCTCCTCAACTTCATCGATGAATATTGGATAATCATATATCACACAAAAATCAAACAACGGGCTTTAAAATGAGATATATGGTTTGGCATAAGATTAGAAAATTAATTAGATCAGATGATGAAAATAAATGTTGATTACCGTTGCTCTCACGTGTGTGTCGGCATTAGAGGAGGCGATTATGGTGAAGATGCCGTAGCCGGCGATGAATGATGGATAAGTGAAGGCGATGTGTTTACGGCTTATAATTGCTGACCGATTCAGTTTGATAAGGATTGCGACAATTCAGTTTGATAAGGATTGAGACGATTCAATTTCTTTTCACGTCTGTTCTTTTCTATCGGTTTTTAGGGGTAAAGTTGGAAAGAAAAGTGGCTTCACCTCGGTAACCCTCAATTGAGGCCTTTCCAATTTAAATATAGTAGAGATATTACTCTAAGTATGTGGAGGGGGTATGTGGGTGTCCTAATAATAACTCAATGGATTCGAAACAAATCTATGATGAAAGGTGGAACCATTTCAAGGATCTTATTGAGAATAGAACTCACATTTAATACTGATTCAATTTTAGATATATAGGAATATCACTCACGATTCTTAATAATAACTTCCGTTACCGTTACAGGTATGCGTCAAGGAAATAGCCACAACTCTAACAATGAAACAATTCTTCGAAGAAGCACAAGGCAAGTCAACAAATTCAGACCGTTACAAGGATTTCTTGTAAACTTGCCTAGCAAGTAAGAAAGATCTAGATATATGATGTGGCATAAACAGCCAAAATAATATGTACTGCACTAGCTGTTTATATTGCAGTAAGGATTATGGAATGAAACAGAAAAGAATTATTCCAAAACTTGTCTCCTCCTCATCTCACTGCCCTCATCACTGTTCCCGCTAACTCCTCACCACTTTCATCCTCTGTTTTCCCATCTCAATTCCCCAGGTCACTACCCATCTCTAACATCTGGTGCTTTCTTCATTGAGAGTTGAACTCAAGCCGCCATGCCGGTGGAAGGAGTTACCACACGAAGTGAATCTCAGACACTCAACACCTTGACTGAGTTGGTTTGCCAACACAGTGATAATTTCATACGCCAAACAGCCCTCATGGAGGCTATGCAAAAATCCATCCATGACCTTCAACTTTCTGTGGCCCGTATTGAAAAACAACCAGCTTTGCTTCCTCTCCCTACCCAGTTACCTTCACCTCAGCAAACTTCATCACCCATCCAAGCTATTGCTTCAAACACTGACCCCATCACACATCAACTTTCCCCACCCAACAGCCAAAACCTCTTCACAAATCCTGACCCATATACGCAGCGACTTCCAAGACTTGATATTCCACCCTTCTCTGGTGACAATGTTAATGGTTGGCTTTTTCAGGTTGATCGCTTCTTTAGCCTTCATGGAACCCCATCCGAACAGAAACTTCACTTTGTTGCGTTTTATATGACAGGAGCTGCCCTACAATGGTATCAGTGGATGCATCAAACCCAACAACTATCTACCTGGGATAGTTTTGTTCATGATTTAGAGACAAGGTTTGGTCCATCTGCTTTCCAAAACCCAGAGGCTTCACTATACAAGCTGAAACAAACTCACACAGTAGAACAATTTCTTTCCGATTTTGAAGCCTTATCCACAAGAGTCTCCAGCCTATCTCATTCAAACTTGTTAAACTGTTTCATCTCCGGACTAAAAGATGAAATACGCAGGGAGGTAACTCTACTCCGACCCTTCTCCCTCCATGATGCAGTTGGCATGGCTAAAATGGTAGAAGAAAAGTTTGATGAGAAACGTCGCTCTTGGGCTCGACCATCCTCTCAAAACCTTCCTCTTTTACCCTCAACCACACCACCTCCAATATCCACCAAACTTCCCCTCAAACGTCTTACCCATTCCGAGATGGCAAATCGTCGGGAGCGTGGCCTTTGTTTCAACTGTGATGAACAGTTTAGTTTTGGGCATCGTTGTCGCCCTAAATTTTTATGCATCCTCATCGATGAACCCTTAGAAACCTCTGGGCTAAATCCTACATCGGATGACTATCCGGAGACCACTTCACCCATTGAAATCCAAGATTTTGCTACTGTGCCTCCTCCTGATAAACCGATACCTATTCCCACCATATCCCTTCATGCTTTGGACGGTCTTTTTGTGCCTCGAACCATTAGAATCAAAGCGACCATTCATGACAAACCCCTAACTGTCCTCGTGGATGGAGGCTCCACTCACAATTTTATACAATCCCGAATTGCTAAATTCCTCCACCTTTCAATCCTACCCTCACAACATCTCTCTGTCACTGTCGGTAACGGCGAGTCCCTTCAGTGTGATGGCTATTGTGAACAAGTCCCTGTTGATTTAGGGCAGAAGCGATTTTCAATCAATTTTCACGTGCTTCCTATTTACGGGGCAGATCTAGTTTTGGGGGTTGATTGGCTCGCTAGTCTTGGACCGGTTACATTTAATTATAGAGATTCATGGTTTAGTTTTCCATATCAGGGCAGCACTTTGATTCTCCAGGGCATTCAACCGGCATCATTCTCTGCCTTATCATTACGCCAACTGCAACGCCTCAAACAAACATATGCTGCTGTCACATATTTCCACATCATTACCACACAACACCCTTCTAGCCAAGATACTCATCTGGACATCTCACCCACTCAAATAGACCTCCCTTCAATCCCAAACCCATTATCACCTTTCGTTTATGAAGCTCTCACCAAACTTTTGCATTCATTCTCAGATATATTTCAAGTTCCTCGGAATCTTCCACCAGTCTGCACCTCTGACCATCGTATTCCCTTAATCCCAAATACTCATCTTATCAACGTAAGACCTTATCGTTACCCTCACTTTCAAAAAGCAGAGATAGAACGACTTATTGGTGAAATGCTTACTGCTGGTATCATCCGTCCGAGTAACAGCCCTTATTCTTCGCCTGTCTTATTGGTTAAGAAAAAAGATGGAACTTGGCGTTTTTGTGTCGATTATCGCGCTCTAAATGCAGCAACGATCAAAGACCGGTTTCCAATTCCAACGGTTGATGAATTACTTGATGAACTCTACGGTGCAACCATTTTTTCAAAGCTTGACTTACGCGCTGGATATCATCAGATTCGGATGTACCCTGATGACATTCATAAGACGGCATTCCGAACTCATGAAGGGCATTACGAATTTCTCGTTATGCCCTTTGGGTTGGCTAATGCTCCAGCGTCTTTTCAAGCACAAATGAATACTATCTTCCGGCCGGTCCTCCGCAAATTTGTTTTGGTGTTTTTCGATGATATTCTTATCTATAGCCGCACCTGGAATGACCATCTACTTCATCTACAAGAGGTATTTTACCTACTGCGATCTCATTCCTTCTTTGCTAAACATTCAAAATGTGATATTGGCAGGTCTTCTTTATCATATTTGGGTCATATTATCTCTTCAAGTGGAGTATCTGTGGACCCGGAAAAAATCAGCACTATTGAGCATTGGCCGCTTCCATCCTCCATCACTCAACTTCGAGGGTTTTTGGGTTTGACTGGCTATTATCGTCGCTTTGTTCAGGGTTATGCTCAGCTTATCAGCCCTCTCACCAAGCTACTTCGTAAAAATGCTTTTGTTTGGTCATCAGAAGCGGACAAAGCATTTATTGAACTTAAACAGGCCTTAACACAAACTCCGGTACTTGCGCTTTCTGACTTTTCCAAGCAATTTGAAGTTCATACAGATGCTTCGGGTTTTGGAATTGGTGCCGTTTTGTCACGGCAGGGACGTCCGATTGCATTTTTTAGTAGACAATTACCATCCCGAGAACTTTGTGCAGTGGTTCAAGCAGTTTTAAAATGGAGGCAATACCTTTTGGGATCTCGATTTATAATTCAAACTGATCATCTACCTCTAAAGTCCCTTTTAACTCAAACAATTCAAACTCCAGACCAACAAAAATGGGTATCCAAGTTGATGGGTTATGATTTTGAAGTACAATACACTCCTGGACGAGAAGACGGACCTGCTGATGCCCTCTCTCGACTCCCAGATTCAACATGCTATCATATTCAAGGTTCATCTACACCAATTTTAGGAGTTCTGAGAGCCATGCGTCATTATTGGCAAACTAACCCTACTGCCAAGGAACTCTTTTCTCAAATACAATCAGACCCAGCTGCCCATCCAAATCACTCTGTTCGTGATGGACTTATTTTACTAAATGATAGGCTATTAGTTCCGGAAGACACTGCTCTTCGCCACTTAATTTTGCAAGAGTACCATTATACACCAATTGGGGGTCATGCTGGTGTGCAAAGGACATTTTCTAGAGTTGCAGCATCTTTTACTTGGAAAGGATTACGCCGAGACACAGTTGAGTTTGTTTGTGAATGTGCCATATGTCAGCAGGTAAAAGCTCCTACTTCATCACCACAAGGACTCCTTCAACCTCTGCCCATTCCGAACCGCATTTGGGACTCTATATCAATGGATTTTATTACCAGTCTTCCGAATTCTGGTGGTAAGACATCCATCTTAGTTGTGGTTGATCGTCTCAGTAAATATGGACACTTTGTCGCATTACCAACATCAGTTACTGCCCCGGCCCTAGCTGATATCTTCGTTAAAGAAATTGCTCGTCTTCATGGATTTCCCAAACTATAGTTTCTGATCGTGATCGCCTTTTTATGAGTCATTTTTGGCGAGAACTTTTTCGACTCCAAGGGACATCATTAGCCACCAGCTCAGCTTATCATCCACAAACGGATGGCCAGACGGAGGTATTGAATCGTTGTCTTGAAGATTATTTGTGTTGCTTCATCAGCGACACGGGATCCAACTGGGTATCTCTTCTTCCGTGGGCAGAATGGAGTTACAACACCTCTTGGCATTCTGCTATTAAAATGACTCCTTTTGAAGCAGTTTATGGTCGGTACCCTCCATCCCCTTTAGACTATGTTGATGGGTCAGCAAGTAATGCCACTGTTGATGTGTTATTAACAGACCGATCCCGTTTACTCCATATTCTTAAGGATAATTTGCAGCGTGCACAACTTCGAATGAAAGCAAATGTTGATCGTCATCGAGTTGATCGGGAATTTCAGATCAATGATTGGGTTTACTTAAAACTTCAACCGTACAGACAACACTCAGTGGCCCCTCGCACCTCGTACAAACTTGCCAAACGCTTTTATGGACCATTTCAAATTATCGAGCGCATTGGAAAGGTAGCGTATCGACTGGCACTACCCTCTTCTGCTCGCATTCACAACGTCTTCCATGTGGCATTGCTTAAGCTTTGCAAGGGAAATCCTATGGATTCACATGTTCCACTTTCTGAACAGTTTCATGGCAATCAACCTCTAAGCACACCAACACATATTTTGGGATTTCGACAGATACTTCTAAATGGCATTCCAACCCCTCAATTACTCATTCAGTGGCATAATCAACCCCCTTCAGATGCCACCTGGGAGCCAGCTCGTGAATTTCTTAAAGCATTTCCATCTTTTGACCTTGAGGACAAGGTCATTTTCGATGCGCGAGGTAATGTTACAGGTATGCGTCAAGGAAATAGCCACAACTATAACAATGAAACAATTCTTCGAAGAAGCACAAGGCAAGTCAACAAATCAGACCGTTACAAGGATTTCGTGTAAACTTGCCTAGCAAGTAAGAAAGATCTAGATATATGATGTGGCATAAATAGCCAAAATAATATGTACTGCACTAGCTGTTTATATTGCAGTAAGGATTATGGAATGAAACAGAAAAGAATTATTCCAAAACTTGTCTCCTCCTCATCTCACTGCCCTCATCACTGTTCCCACTAACTCCTCACCACTTTCATCCTCTGTTTTCCCATCTCAATTCCCCAGGTCACTACCCATCTCTAACAGTTACTTCTTTGTTTTATCACTTGTTCAATATGCAACCAAGTGCATAAGTGGCATAAAATATTCTCTTATAGACTAACTGTTACGTAACTCCATCTGTCTGGAGGGAATCAATTTTTATACACGTTCAATGAAACGTTCGATGAAACAAATCAATCTATTCACTTCTTTACTAGAACGGGAATTCCAAACAAATGGAACTAATTATCCGTATATAATGGAGTCTCAAATTAGGGCATTTTCTGAGTGCTTAATCAAAGAACACAACTCTTCAGTTAAAGAACACAACTCTTCTGTTTATGTAGATGAGCGCAGTTCAGAGGAATCCAATGAGATTGAATTACCAAATTCAGATCTTGAGAATAATACCGCTACATCTGAGACACCAAAACCTAAGGTTGATTTTGTATATCCTAAGGAGATGCAACCATTGATAAAGACGGTATTTGCGCATCTAATTTATATTTTAAAAGGGAAAATCAATGTAGCTGATTTTTAGGGATTCAATCCTAACTTAGATAGAATTAAGCATTTTGGGAAAGTTATGGAATCTAAGCATGAGACTCATTTTAATTCATATCATTTCATTAGTATAAATCCTGTTAATTCACCGATGACTAAGAGTATTATATTAAATGCTATTAAACATATGATAGAAAGCAAGGTGCTTTTCGATTTATTATTGGAGTTCGTAAATCAATTAGTGAATTGCCGTTTACTGATCTCATCTTTTACGGAATCGATCCTTTTTTACTGTACAAGAATATGTGGAGCTCGTCATGTCTGGAAGCACAGGAGAACGTTCTTTTGGATCTTAGCATTCTTTCCTATTGTTATCCTCAAACAGTGGGAATGGCAGACTTGCCACAAGCTCGAGTGACTTCTTCCTGAAAAATATTCAAAACCCTCTTTCACGTCCGCGGATGATTCACAGATCCCGTTTCCGACTTCTTCCGAGCACTTCCTCTGATCCACGCACAAATTCAACCACAACGAACTCAACTTCACACAATCAAGCGCAATACACTAAAATCCTCCGTTGATAACCCAATCCGTGCCCCAAACAGCGATTCAACAAATCCACAAAACCCTAGTCTCAAATCCTTTTTTCCTTCACAAACAACTCAAAATCAACAACCACTTACCTAAAGAGTGCGTAATGACCTGGGGTGCTGGAGTTTCGGCGGTACGAGGGAGCTTTCACACAGTAGCGGATCCAGGAAATTTTCGCAATGGGGGCAACTGATGAGTGGATTTTATCACTCATTAAACGTGCAATTGCTAAGCTAATATCAAGTAAAATATGATACTTCATTCGCTATTTACTTGTGTTTGTATCATTTCAGGTCTAAATTGATCATTCAAGGAAAAGACTCGAGACTGAAATACTAGTAGATAATGAAGAGGACAAGTGCAATTTATACTGGATCTACTTGACCCGTCAAACCAACCTGAGTGCAGGAAGAACTAATTAAGTTATTGGATCTACTTGACCCGTCGAACCGACCCGAGTAAACCAATGGTAAAAATTCAGATTTTCTGAATTTGAAAAGACATCAATTGTTGGGACGGAGAAGTACAAGAGAAAAGGAAAAAAGGAAGAAGTTCAAGATCTCTTCAAGGCAAAAAGGTTGTATTCCTTTTAGTTGGATAATTGAATCATATTGTTGGTTTTCAAAACATTAAACATTTCCTGTTTAAAGTGAATGAAACAATTCAGTATGTTCAGTGAGTAGTCTCCCTATTCCGGGGTCTAGGTGATCTTGTTCAATGTATCCAAAACTCATGATCATGGTATGATTGTTATATGAAATGAATTGCTATTCGTTTTGTTACTATTCCTGTATTCGATAAGTATGCATGCTAGGTGTTTGACAAAATGCCTCAGTTAGATTATCCACTTTACATCATATCGGAAGATAGGTGTTTGGAATGTTAACAGGATTAGTTTATTTATAATCTTATGACTACGGAAGTAGCTTGAGTTTATGATGATTGAATATCTATAACTTAGTCCAAATATTTCATCTAGTCATTACAATGGAAGTCGGTGATTGGTAGAATATTTGAGTAGGCAAACAAATCGGAAGAGTGAAGCCTAATTGTATGAATGATACGAGTTTAATACTGATTGAAATTTAGTATTTGACTTGCAACATAAGTGATATTCTGCAAAACATTAGCAATATAGATTACAAATGATCTTTAGATTGGATGCATTGAACAAGTAGCTTGGACCTGGAATTCTCTTATAATAGTACCCGTTAAATCAATTGAACTTACAAAAACACAACAAACTCCATACTTATTTTAGGTAGCTAAACAAATATTTAATCCTCAACTAGTGCATAAGCTTAGTTTCTCCGTAGACGACCCGATATACTTATCGGTTACAAATTACTTTGATTGCATCCACAAAATATGCACATCAGCAACATAATTTTTTATAAATATGTTGTCATTGATTATAATTTAAATTTTTTATCTAATGTTTTATTAGTTATTAAGCATAATGTATCATATTCAACATAGTTAATATATCAGTAATATAAACATTTTATATAAAAAAATATCAAACCTTTTTTTATATAGACTGTTTTTGTAGTGGGTTAAGTCTAAGATGAATATTAATTTTTGGAGAAGATAAGAGATCATATTAGCTGCTGGCTTTGACTAATCTAACATTAGAAATCATTACTTATTTTCAATTAATATAAAAATGAGTAGCAAAATTATCTTTGATTGAGATCTGAGATTGATAACCTATCAATAACAATACTTAGACAAATAAAATTTAGCGATTATGATTATGTTCATTTGTAAAAAAATTCTTCTACTCCTAAAATATATTTTCATAAGCATTAATCTTTTAAAAGTGTTGTCTACTTTCACAAGTGACAACAAAAAATAATAAACTTTTTAATGTCGAAACTGAATGAAATCTAATAAAAATATAACTCTATTCTAAAAACTAAGTTTATCTACTTTAAAATAAAAATAAAAATAACTTTTTATATGTACAAATTAAATATTATAAAAATTATATTTATATTGTAATTGACCCAAAAAAATTTATTGGGGGCCTGGGCCCCGCCCCCTTCAATATAGATCTTCACAGGATGCGGATGATGAATGTCTCAAGACGAACTTACTAATACGCTGCAAAATCATGAATGTCTCAGTACGGATTTTCTGATACGCTGCAAAATCATGTATACCACAGACCCTGAAGAATTTAAAACCCGCGTACCCTTAATAATATCAGGTAGTATGTAACATCCGCGTAATAAAATCGTGAAGCGTCCGCGGAAAACGATGTTGGGCTCGGCTCTGTTTCGGGCTCGATATTCTGCGGACTCTTATGCGCTTTCCTATCCGCGGACCCTTCTTAATATTCCGTAATTGTATAACGTCCGCGGAGTAAACCCCTGTGACGTCCGCGTTTCTTGCTGAGTAATTTTGCATTAGAATTTGCATTGGGTCCTGAAAGTCAGAAGACATGCACTAGACGTGCACTAGTCACTGTATAACATCAAGAGAAAAATAAAACAAAAAACATGACTAGAATAAAAATCTATCAAGGTATACTCGGGTTGCCTCCCGATAAGCGCACTATTTTAACTTCGCTGGCTCGACGATACCTGTGGTTATAACTTGTTGGGTGCCCAGGAGTGCATTAAATCAAATTTCCTGTTCAGCATGTCAACGTTATTTTTAGTGGAAATTGATTTATTAATGCACTTACCTTTTTTTCCAGCTTTATTATTCGACTTCTCTTCACCTAATCGATTAATCTGCGGTGTTCTCGTTTGATCCGGCGGATCAACCTTGATATTCCTTGTGTTACCTGCAAAACACCGATCACTCTTATTGTAATTCAATTTATCCATACCTCTATGATCTAGTGGTTTTGTCTTTACATTGATCATATCTAAGATCCTTTGTCCGCTTGTATTGACATCAAAGACTCCAACATTTGCTTTTGGGGGATCAAGTGGTTTTTCTCTTTTTTTGCTCTAGAATGTCACCCTTTGAATTGAACTGCGTGACAGTTTCCTCTATTTCCAATGACAATAGGCCTCTATAAACATCAATTAGTGCTCGAGTTTGTTTGAGGAATGGTCGTCCTAGGAGTAGGGCAGGAGGATCATCTTCATCCATACTCTGCAGATCTATTATGTGAAACGTACATGTGATCACCTAATGTCAACCAACCTGGATCAATACATTCTCCAACATACCTAGGGATTTCGTCAGTGACTTATCTCCTAGAACTAAATTGAAAGAGGCATCAAATTCACGGCAGACCCCAAGTCAAGTAAACAATCATTGATACTAGTGTTATCTATTTCACATGTAATTGTAAACGATCCTGGGTCTCCTTGACTTGTCAAATCCTTCCTTTTCCTAGCTTCCGGGATCTGCAAAGGAATTAAACAAAAAGGGTCAGAAATATGTATTTTGGAATCTGGTTCAACTCTAACCGCGGACCCATCATTCATTAATTCCGCGGACCGTGTGTAATATCCATAAACTAAAGTAGCCTACGCGGATAAAACCCCTTCCACGTCCGTCGTCCGCTTTGAGAGGTCTTCCGCGGACCCTTCATCATTTACGGATGCGGACCCTTCATCATTTACGGCTGCGGACCTTATGGAATATGTAGAAACTTGTGTACCGTCCGCGGATATATTCTCTTTAGCGTCCGTCATACGCGCTGGATGCTGATCTGCGGACCTTGAACCAACTACTGCTGTCCCTTCTGAATTACCCAAAATTGATGAAACGTCCGTGGATAAAATCACTTCAAGGTCCGCGGTAGGCACTGAGAGTTGGTCCGAAATTTCTTCTTGTAAGCCCTCTTCCAACTCTTTTCCACTTCTCACACTTATAGAATTGACACTATTCTTCGGGTTCGGAATCGTTTGAGAAGGGAGCTTTCCTGTGTCTTTCTGAAGCTCAACCACAGCAGCGGTTACATGCAGAAGCTGTTTCTTATCTCGTTCTGCTCCTTTTTCATCTCGTTCTGCTCCTTTCTCATTTGAAAGCATCTCAAACCTTTCTACTCTTCTTCCTTTTGGAGGCTTTAGTGAAGAGTTTGCAACGGCGTCTGAGGAGTAGATAATATTTGCCGAACCTCGTTAAATTTTCGTATTCTTCATTTTCTGCTTTAGTTTTTCCTTTCAGTTATTGTATTTTCAATAGCGTTGTTTGTCGAGTTCGTTTTGAATCCTATCCACAACATTAGTGGATATTGACTACTTTGAGTTGGGTAAATACGCCCGAATTTCCCAACAAACTTAAACCATTATAAGAGGGAGCAATTCCAGTATATTAAAAATATTTTTACCACACGATAATTTTCAGGCCAAGATTATAGTACCCATTAACACTACAAGTTTATGTAATGCGGAACATCCTTTAATAATAATTACATAGAGTTAGGTTCTAGAGAGACATATAAATTTTGTGAGAAATAAAGACGTAATCTTAACCGTTGATTTGATTAATTCGACGGTTGAGATTAAAGTTGGTTTTTAATTAATTGAGCGGTTGGATTTGCAAAAAACACGGGCGGTTGGTGATTGACGGTTACCAATATCAACAGTTGGATTGATAAAAATCAACGGCTGAGATCATGTCCTTCCGTCTTACTAAAAGATGTATGTCCTCCTAGAACCTTTCACTAATTACATATTTTCAGAATTTGAAATACTTTTTAAATAGTTAATTTGAATATAATAAGCTAATATAAAATTTAGATAAGCATTGATGTCTGGAAGGAGGATGCATGAAGAAATTTACTCTCTATACAATTTCCATGGCTGCAAGCATTAATGTAATCATTTGACATTACTTGTTGTGTAGGTTGCAAAATCCTAATTTAGCAAAACGATCGAGTAGTTCTTCCGTGGTTTGCAAAGTTCAAGCAAACGACACAATTAGGTCATCTTTGACGGTTCCCATTGTTTTTTTAAATTTTGAAATAAATAGGATTTTTTGTAAAATAAAACTAAATTGTATAAAATTATCCTTATTAATTTTGATTTTAAACCTCAAAATCGTATATTAATTCTTTTAAGGATCTCCTCCACTCTCATTTAATCATATGCATGTTAGGTTGGTTAATTAAATTATTAGTATTGAATTTGTGGCATTGTGGTGGACATAGTTTTGATATTTACAATGATTGTAGTAATTGCAAAACTTACAGTGATTCCGAACTGGGTAATCAATAGAAATTGTGCAACGATAATAAGATCTTGTATATGAGTTTTATTTTGCCATTATTGTTGTATTGTATTGACATCATTCAGAATTAAATTGAAGCATCATGTAGCTAATAAACGTTTAATAATGAGTAAAATTATCACTGGAGCATCGTTTCATAATTTGTTGTACACTGATGGTTTTCTGTAAAATAGGATATTATGGTAGTGATTTTCTACAATTAACATTAGTATGAATTCGAAACATATAATATTAATACCCTTCGATTATATACAAGCATCTTATATCCAGTTTAAAGCGTTTATTTAATTGCTCCACCTAAATATTTGTTAATTGAATTCAAAAAAGTTAACTAATTTTTCATACCTATAAATAACTATTTTATAATAAATCAAATACTCATAAAAAACAATCAAAATTAAATTTGTTGAAAAAATATTTTTATTAAATCGAATGTCAACGAATTATAAAAATATGTGGGTTTTTTAATTTTTTGACGCAATCTAAAGCCTCAAGAAAAGCATGAGTCGCAAATGAAAGTATATTTTTTGTGTGTTTTTATTTAGATTCAGATTTAGTGCAGCGAAAGTTATTTGCTGCGAACCAACACTACATAGTTTTGATAAAGATTTTAGACAAATCTACGTAGAATTATAGTAGAAGACGTCAAAACAAACTTGCTTTTGATACTCTCGACAATTAGTAGCGATGAAACAAATCTACATCCTTTTAACTGAGCCCGGTACAACAATGATGTTAGTAAAGCCTAGGATTTAGCCCCAATTTTCTGTGAGATTTTATAAAGAATAAATGCCCAATTTGAAACAATATACAAGAGTGCAAAGACTGCATATAATGACATATTTAGTCATACAACGATGCCAAATTATATATTTTGCTCTAGTCCATTAAATTCTTTAGGTTGCCCTGGCTAACGATGACTTCATGATCATCTCTCTATGCTTTACATGTCAAAAAACACAATTTTACAAGACACTTGTGTTTTCTGTTGATTTGATTTATAATGTAAAATTTATCACCTTAGTTTTGATGCCTTTCGCATTCCATTTCATCCGTCCTAGACTTGCTTGTGGTCACTCTCACTCTCAGCTCGATACCTTACATTCGGTGCACATTTTCAAGTACACCAATGGCATTGGATGGAGGCCCAACAAGTGTCCAATTCACCTGTGTAGTTTACACAATAGACCATGTTTAGTATTATTCATGAGATAGGGTGGCCCCAATTTGGAAATTAAACTAGGTCAAGCACTATGCCAGAAAACACCCTTACGTGACACTACCTGAATAGTCGCGTAACTATGGTATTAGTCATACCATGTTTTCTGTGACTTGCCGTAAGTCACATAAGGTAAGTCGCGTAAACCCTATCGCATAACTTTTACATGACTAACTCAAAGTACGTTAGTCGCTTATATTACCCCTATTTTGCGATAAAAAATAAAGGTGTCGCATAAGTACGAGTCATGTAAGGCGATCCACGAGTTTTTGTTTGTCGCAGAAGGTATGAAGCGTGACTTGAAAATAGGAAATCTGGTGTCGCATTTACTTTGTATTGTGACTACGAACGTCACAATATGGTAGTCAAACCGGGCAATGAAACTTACAAAACATTAGCCAAAATCTAATGAACAATACATATTTCATTTCCAAGTTGCAAATACAAGTCTCAACCCAAGTTCAACAAATACACATCAAACTTCAAAGGCTCAAAACAATACACTAATCATAAGAAAGTTGTACATTAAGAACAAGAAAACTACAACGATTTTGATAGTGCAGATCTGGCCACGAGAGGGATACAAGGGCAGATGGGAAGGGAGCTGATCGTTGCGCTTTGATCTTTCACCATTTCACCATCTCTCAAGCCGGAGCAAAATGACAACCTAAAAGCCGGCCATAGCAAGCATAATCCAAACACCATAGCTACTTACCACCACCACAAACATATACCAATCATTACTCAAACCTCACAACCCTTACCCTTCAAACCCCACCACCATTTACCACCACCACCGCCACCACCCACTTACCACCACCACCACAAATTGATGAACCTTTGTTGTTAGAATCTTTGGTATTATTTTGATACAATTTATGTACAATGAGCTGTTACTATGTTGACCCTGTTATGTCCCTTTGCATCTATGACATTTTGGTATTATTGAAGTTTACTGAATAAGTTAATATGCAATATAAAACCTTTGCGTGAAAATTATTTGATTGTACATATATGATTGTCTAAATGCAAGGAAAATTGAAGCTGGATGAGATTAGACAGGGGCTTTTGATAGTGATGTTGACGATGCAGAGAAGCTTATGTCCAAGAAGGAGCAACTCAAACTGATGGAGGAAGTTGGACAAGTCGCCACTTCCAGAAGGATCTTCCCGCGCGATGCAAGCCAAAGAACGCGAGGAAGCTGCTGCCAAGCTTAGAGTCATTGAAGACAAATGGGCGAACCGAATCAAGGTGTTAGAGAACCAGATTCTCACGCGCGAAGTTGCTGCCTGGCTAGGTCTCATTGCGCGAGTGAAGGCCATGTTGCACTACTTATCCTTCAGATTAAGATTGAAAACTATGAACTGAAACTTTTTATTGCCGGAACTTATAATCCTTTTGATGATTTCTTAAAACTG